>CABFVX010001954.1:0-79976 GCA_902151425.1 Timema shepardi | reverse complement strand
CCCCCACACACACACACACACACAAACTGAGGATAGGAGGGATGAACAGATCTTAGGAAAGTGAAATACAGTGGTAGCTAATTAACTATGTTAGAGTGAAAACTTTGTGGGAGGATGTAATCCTATTCAGATTATAGTCCCTAGCTCTGACCTGGTTGTATAGCTGTGGGCCAAATACAGGAGAGACTTAAGAAGGACAAACAATATGGCTGGCACACACAACAATAAGAGAGACACTGGTAACACTACCCCTCTTCATTAATTTAGGCCAAACGGGTAGTAAGACGCGGTGCTAATAATAATAATAATAATAATAATAATAATAATAATAATAATAATTTAATTTAGGTTTTGTTTTATTTGTACACTTAAGTGAGCATGGAAAATGTCCAAAGAAGTCTCATAATTGTGAAAACAAAACAAAAGAGTATAAAGATGAAGAGTAAAATGGCTAAGAGTGATAGGACTTGTAAGCCTGAGATGTAATGAAGGTGACTTTTCCACAATATGGTATTCTCTTCTCTTTTTAACGTGATCCGACATAGCTCAGTCATAGCGTGTCTGTCTACTAAGCTAAGGGTCCCAGGTTCAATTCCATGCATGGCTGAAAAATGTATCATTGGTGAAATGTGGGTTTACCCTTTCACAGTGATGAATTAGCACCCAAGATATCGGTGTTGTGCCTGTTAGATTATAAGGAATATGAAGCGACAACACGCCTACCACGCCAGTAGTGGAAAATATATGGCTTGAATAAAAAACTGACCCAGGCCACATGAATGGATCCAAGAATTTTCTCTCTAACGTGTTGGTTATAGATCATTTAGTTTAGGCTGCAGGCAGCAAGTATCAAAAACATTCAAATAAAACCAATAAAAAAGTAATATTCCTTTTAAATAAGAGGTCACAGCATTCAAAACCCAAGGTTGGCATACCTGGTGGTAGAGAGAGTAGAGCATGATCCCTCAGTGCAGCCAGCCAGTGCTGGGATAAACTGACTAGCTCGGGCTGCACCAGGTTCAAAAGACTTTCTCCTCTAAATTCAAAGTCACCAAAGTCCTCGTCATTGTCAGAACTTGGTGTTGCAGCAGAACGTGACATGGTCGTGAGGAAGCTTGGAGCCGATCCATTACCAGCCATTGCGACTATGTACACCTAGGTAGTAAACAAAAAAAAAGGTATGAAAATAATAAAATCAATGCACAGTCTAACTTTTATATTAACCCTTTTTTACTAGATATCATCATCTTAAACTGTTTCCCAGCCTGAGAACAGGTCAGTTTAGTAATCCTATATCCTTCCACCAGTATTCATCCTTCAATCGCTTTTGTTCTTCTACTCCCACTTGTACACTTTCTATTATCTGCTCCCCCATCTCTTTTTTGGTATCCCTTGCGGTCTTTTTCCTACATACTTTATCGCCACCATTCTCGATGTTTTCTCTTAAGGCCAGTGTCTTTTCTTACATCTAACCCTCAAGAATTTTATTTCATAGCAAACAACCAGCCCCTCGATATTACCTTTATTGTGTGATTAAAATAATTATAGTTAGTACAACTATATAAAATTTAGTTAAAAATTCTGGGTTTATATGATCACAGCTTTTTCACAAAATAATCTGATGTTAAAAAAAATTTATATTTGTTTTTATGGTTTATGCTTGGAGCTATTACAGAAATCTAACTTAAGATATTTGTAGAAAACATATTATTCTATATTACTTGAACTCAAATCAAATGTCATGTTTTAATTCAAACTGGGTTTGAACGCAACTCAAGGTGAAAAACACACACACACACACCCCTAGCTTTCACACAAATTGTTACCTCAGCCCATGCTTTGAGTATAGACAGCCTCTCCAAAGTAGCTAAACTTTCATTGTAGAGCTGAGCAGTGTTAGTGGCTCGCTGCAACTTAGCGAGAGATGACACTAGTAACTGGTGGACCCTGCGGAGATCGTTGAGGTCTCGGGCCACTCCACTGCCGATCCAGGCGCTGCAAACCTGACACGCTGCGGCTGTCACATGGGAGGGAGTATCGGGAGAGAAGGCAGGTCGCAACGCTGCTCCTACCTAAAGAAACATTAAATTGTATTGTATTGTATTGTATTTAAAACTCTTGCTATAAGCATACACATGTACAAATAGAATACTCTTAATTTGAGTGGTCAGGGTTTAATCTTGATCAGAAACACTGTGGGATGGTTTTTTCTTGCGGTGGTTTCCCAAACCCACTCCAGGAAAATGCCCATTCGTTCACAAGACATTCACCTATATTCTGTTTCTTTAGATATAGAAAGGGAGTTACTAGATTTTATTGGCATTAGAGCATATTACACCAAAAAAGAATATACTTGTTTGTCAAAAATGGTTCATCAAACACATAATTGTGATTTTTAAAGATATAAAGTTTTGAACTTTTTTTTATAGACACTTTACTTTACAAACATATAACACTAAACCACTTGAATATTCATAGAGATGTTAAGAATGTCAACATTTAAGTCCAAGCCATTTGTAACTTCAGGCTAGAACTATCCCTAAAGTTTTTGGACACAAAAAATTCATCAAATGCAATTGGGTTATGATGGCTCCATCACAATGGCCAAGACATGATTTATTATACTGTCAATTATAGGAATGAGTCTGGGAGATGAAAGAGATGATTTTACTTGGGATGTTAGGATTAAAGAAGTGAGGTTATTTGTATTATGTTGGGTCTGGATATAAATATAATATATGTAATAATATAGATTTAAATTATGAAAGAAATAATAATCCAAGTGCAGTAAATGTGGTATTTCAAATTCAAAATACCTGAGCCTGAAACTGCTCTAGGAGAAGATGTCCAGGAAATTCCGGTTCAGGCACACGAGCAAACTTGTCAATAACCTCTTGAAGAGTCTTGAGACCTTCCAACCGCAGAGGGTCAGAGTCGCTTGTTGCGGCCATGAAAGCCATGCGAACCAGGTCGGACAGATGCAACACCAGATAGTCACCTGTAACAATTCAAGATAAGCTTCTAGACTGTCATAAGTTTCTGTGATTGACAAACTAATATATTTTATTTACTCTCAAAAACTATATTAGTGCACGTTGTTACTTTGTTTCCTTTGGTTATTTTTTGCCTCCTCTTATTTTACTATATTGGTCACCTGAGACTCAAACCATCTAATAGGGGTCAACAAAGCTTTGAAAAATTCGACTTTGCTTTGAATATTCCTTGGTTTGAACTTTGCAAATACAAGGCTTTGCTAATAAAATGAATTAAACTAAAATACAGATTTATGTTAAATTCTTGTCATTTTATGTTGTTATGTATATTACCAATTAATGTATATTTGACAAAAATCTTGAGTAATTTAATTGTAGCCCTTACATTTCAGATCCGAGTCCACTTCAACATTGTTCCACAAATGGTGTGCTGTGCTGCGGCAGCCAAGAGCGCCAAGCATCAATGTTCAGTGAGAATGCTAATAAAGTCTGTAGGAGTGGCAGCCCTGCATCATTCCCATTTCTTACTTACTTGTACCTACTAATATTTTTTTTTAATACATCTGACAAAATCAAAAGCTGTCCTGCAAAGTTAATAATTACTATTGGTTTGATCGATGAACTTGTTGCATAATCCATTTTATACTGCAGTGCGTACCCAAAACCAAACAGTGTGCCGCAAAAAATTTAGGCTTGTTAAGTGTACTGTGAATTTGAAAAGTTTGCAAATCACCGGAGTTTTGATAAAATGAAACCTAGCTTAGGGGAGTAACAATCAATTTCCTTAAAGAGGCAGCTATTACTTTGCCCAGTGTTAGTAATGTAAAGTGGGAACTGTGTTCTTCTTTTCATTGAAAATCCCACATACATATCCCTTTTTTCTTATACTTCAGGGTTGCCAATAATTACTTACTAAACAAATTATCCTGTGTTTTTCAGGTTTTCCAAAAGGAGTTCTTATCTTCCCAGGCAACATGGAGTGAAGAAAAGAGTAATAAATAAGGGTGTACAAAGTTTTGAAACTTCGACTTGGATTCAAAACAAATATTGGCTTCGATTTTGCTTCAAAAAGTATTTCGGCTTCCCCAAGAAAAATAATGACAGCTAAAATTCTCACGTTATGGTCAACTACGGCCATTATGATCTGTTATCTACATTAAAAGTCAATTTTAATATGGAGAAAAACTAAAGTAATTGAATTGTAAGTTGTGATAGATAATAACTTAATTTATCTGAATAAAATGAAATATTACAAACAATTGTGCAATAAAACATTTCCATATAATTTTAGTGCATAGGCCTAAAGTTATATATTAACCACAATATATTTTTAAAGCATAAAACAACTGACAAAAAAATATATGAGCTTCGATTCGGCTTTGAGAATAATTCTTATATTTGATTCAAGTTTGCTTTGAATTGAAAAACTGGACTTTGAACACGCCCAGTGATAACATTTCATTTTTCATCATACCAATAAGTGTGAAGTTTGTAACACGTTTATAGCAGTATAGTTTAAGAATGATGGGGAAATACTTTAAAACCCTTGTTAAGGGTCATTAAGACATGTTTGAATCAGCATGCTTAGTTTTTCAGTTCAATTTTTTGCCCATCCAAAGACCAGTTGTTTTAATCTTTCAGTTAAATGTCCAAATGAACAAATATTCCAGTAAATTTATTACATATTGCAAAAGTCACTGTATTTTTACAATTTTTCCTTGATACATAAAATTTCCCTGTGTTTTTCTGGCTCTCTCGGTTTTCGCCGTGTGTGTGAGCCTTGTACTTATTTATATGTGTGATAACTTTAATATTATGTATTTTCTTACGAATCTCATTGTAAATTTCACTACTGCAATAACCATATCCAAGACAAGAACCCACCTCTACTCTTTGTGAGCTGCATCTCCTTAGCCAGAGCCAAGTCAAAATGTGCACCCTTGTTCCCCTCACACGCAACAATAATCTTGCGCACACATTCAGCAGCAAACACTCGTGTGGGCCACCGGGGTTGGACAGCTGGGTGCGTACTCTGGTCGTCTGCAGCATGGAACTCGGCTTGGTCGTCATCAGGTTCAGTTTCCTCTCCCTCCCCTTCTCCGTCCTCGACGACACTAAGGGTGCTCACCTCCTCTACACCACTGCTAGACTCTGAACAGAGCAAACTATTGTTTTAGAATCAAGGGGGGAAAAACAAAAAAAAATTACAGACAAGAGGATTGTATCATTGTTTTGCTACACATTATTTAAAACTATACCTAAAATCATAGGCATGCGTACAGGAAAGGTAGGTTGGGCTTAGGGCTCCTAAGTTTAGAGGGACCCTAAAGCCTTATTAACTATTGGCATGAAATTTCATCAAAATAAAATATAAATTATAAATTAGCATATCAAGAGTGTAGAAGCAGAAAATAAATAATTTCAAGGTTTTTAGCATTGAAATACCTAAATACTCATATATTTTGTACACAATATGAGCATATATATCTTACCTGAATCGGTTTGTTTTCGAGTACTTGACATGATCTTATTGATTTATGACTATGTAGTGTATCAACTTCATTAATCGATAAAAGTGATCCAATATTATGCAGGTATTCCCCCTCCTCCTTCCATGCCTTAAACATTATATATCAGCGGTCTGGGAGCACACATTTTTTAACTAGAGTTGATCTTGAGAGAGCTTTTCATAAAGCTCACGAATCGAGTCAAGTCGAGCTTGGGTTGAATTATATTAAAACTTAGCTATGTTAATAAAACAAAAACATCTTAATATTTTATTTTAACGAAATAGGAAACAGATATTAAAAATTAAATTGGTCTGAGGACAGCTCCCATTGCCAGGTATCAAATATGATAGCAAACCCGGTGTGGACATGGTCCAGTGAATGATCATAACAGTTGCTTGTATTTATATTCTTCGGCACTTCATGTACTACTCTGGATATTTGCGTCTCACTGCAAGTACATAAAGTGGTGAAGTATAAAATTGCTAGAATAATTGGCAGCCCATATATTTTGAGTTAAAATTCAATTAATTACTGTAGATTTATAAACATAGTTTTAGTTTCTCAAATCAGTATTATATGGCAACATACATTTAATAAAAACCTTATTTCTAGTTTCTGGTTCATCCCAATAACTATGCTACAGTTGTCAGTCTATGGAGACTCAAATTTTGATTAGTTGCCAACCTGTGGCAACAGTGAGCACATCTTTGCAGAGTGCCAGCCACTGTGACAAGTTGTCGGCAGCCATCATCTGCAGCATGCTGGTGAGTGTGTCATGGATATCCTTGATGAGATGGCTGTCTGTTTCTGTGTCCAACATGCTGAACAGGACTCCTGGCAAGCCACTCTCTGTGATAACCAGGCCTGGACATAAGCATATAAGGTTTTGTTTCTAATCAAATGTAATATAATAAAAAAAGTTACACCTAAAGATGGAAAGTGATAGGAAGTTTGTCTACTTTGCAAAAAAAAGTGGATTTTTTTTGTTACATATTGTTATGAAAATTTATTAATTCTTGTTAACTTAGAAATTGATTAAATTTCAATTTAGAAACACTGTATATTGATAAGATGTTATTGAAAACGAAGGAAGCAAATCGAAAAGGATAGTTATATTAGGCCGCAACAGAAAACAAATAAACTTCTCTTCCTCTATTCACACACGTTTAACGCTTCCACCTTGCAATCACTTTCACAGCTCTATTGTGCACATATGATAGTGTAAACATGTTATTAGGATTTTACATGCATTCGAAAGTTTAAAAAGGTTATGTTCTACATTAAAGAGATTTCTGCTAACAGTGGGGCTCTGGAACATTTTTTGTTTAAAAATAAGATGGCAGCTACATATTTTAAAATGTAAATGAAACTTCCAATCTTAATTTATGAGTAACTGAGAAAGTGATTAGAAGATGGGAGTGTGAAGAGTGTATGAATAAATAAAGATAGATGTTTATTTGTTTATAAAAAGGTTTAAGTTACTATTCTTTCAGGTTGGCTTCATTCCCTAAGACTTACATTTCATTATTTTACAGTACATACATTTATAAATGAACAAAGTAATAAAAAAAAACTAACAACCTTCAACAGTATTGGCATCCCTACTCTCACTGGCCAGAGTCATAGCATGTTCACACACTTCCTTTGCTTCGCGTTGTGCCAACTGTCGCAAGCACGAGATGGCTGCTTTCCTTAGCAGGAGATGGTTACTAGAAAGTGTTCTCTGGAGAAATAACATGAACAAATAATATGTTAAAGTTGAAATAGTAAGTAATCTACTCTGAGCAAGTACTGATACTTTAAAACATATTAAATGTATCTCCAAGCCAATGTTGGGGAAAATAATATTATTTTATAAGCTTTCCCCAATAGGATATCTTGGTGGTGACTAATAATTGAATACTGCAAAATATCTGTATATATATATATCGATACATTTTTATTATTAGGGATAGGATCCTCAAAACCCCTAAATCCTTAAGGAGATTTGAGGATTCTGGAAAATATCAGATTTGAGAAGGTTTAAAAAAAAATTGTCTCCAAATTTTGAATTTGTTATAGCTCTAATATTGCTTGATGGTAGGTTAACCACAACATAATTTATAGAACAAACTTAACGAGCAGACCGCTAGTGCAAACTGTGAGCTGCAGTACAGTGGTATATCGTGGCAGTGAATTAGGTGTGCCGTATGGCCACAGCCCACAGCACCACGTGTTGCTCTATTCAATAAGATCATGGTTGAAGTTAGTACAAATGACAGCCGTGCGGTGTGCATTACTTACTCATACTTACTAATATTTTTAATAAATCAAAAGCTTTCTCACAAAGTTAAAGCTATAATTTACCCAAATTACTAAGATTAAGAACTAAATGTTTCCAAATGTTAAAAATCAGGCAGAAAAAATAACACGAATCATTTGAAGATACTCCAAGAAAAAATTAGTCTATAATTTACTAATTCTGATTTACTGTACAGGTGTTAGATTAGGTGCATAATTAATTCTCTACCACCGCAGCAGATACCCAAATTCAAACCATGTGCCGCAAAAATGTTAAGTCTGTTAAATGTTCCGTGAAATAAAAGAGTTTGAAGAACACTGCCATAGACAATTAATTTAACCCTTAAATGAATATATTTTAGAAACAAATGTTAATATTTAGTTACTATTCCCATTTTTAAAAGGCTTAAATTTAAATCAGTGAATCAGGATTTGTAAGTTTAAAATGGAGTTTCAGAATAATAAAATAGTGGATTCAGCCAACTACATTATTATTATTCCTGTTGAGAGTTGTGTTACTCACACAAAGTGTAGGTACAAGAGAAGAGAGGTTGACGTGACGAGGGGCAAACAAGTGGAGCTGCTGCAGACAGGACGTGGCTTCGGCCTGAACCAAGGGGTCCTGGTGGTCCTGCATGATTGTGCACGCACACAAGAAGGAAGAGCGGCCCATAGATATAGAAGTTGTGTTGCCTTTACATATAAAACACATTTACTTTAGTTATATATTTAGTACTCTTCATCATTATTATCATTAACTTTTTACAGCCTGTAATCAGGTCAGTTTGGTAAAATACCACCCTCTTTATGTCCTCTCATCATTCTTCTCCTTTCACTTGCACACTCGCTGTTACCTGCTCATCTCTTACTTGGTCTCTCTTAATCTCTATCATTCTCCTGGGAATTCTTTTATTTTACATCCCCATCAACACCTGTCCTTCCTCCAATAATGTAGCTCATGTACCCCAACTCTTGCCCACACATAAAAGAAAAGGATAATGCAAGGAATATGTATTAGTGTTCCTAAAACTAGATTTCTGAATGCTATTTATGTTTTTTTAGCACCACGTCTTAATATCCATTTGTACTAATTAATATAATGTGTTCGAGATGAGGCAGGTTGAGTTTAGAAGAAGTGAGCTGGTATTTATATGGAGGGAGAGTTGAAAACCACATAGGAAAACCACTCTCAATATATCTGACCAAGATTCAAACCCCAATCTCCCAGTCATTGGAGGTCTAATTCAATGTGATAGTGACACCTTAGAGCATGCAGCAACCAAAGTGGTTTATGTGTTTTTTTATTTGATCTATTTTTATGAAATAATTCTAGTATTGGCTAGATTACTTACTAGTCTACGTGTATTGAAAGGAGGGTAGAATGGCAAGGCCTATACTCAGAAAACTGTAGGGCCTCAAAGTTAATAATTACAACACAATAAAAATGTATAATTATGCAATTTTCAGAATACACCAGTCTCCTTCTTCAGCATAAGAAAGTAGAACGCAATTTTTGTGCTGTGGTTTACTCTCTTCTGCTGAAGAAGGGGACTGATGTATTCTGAAAATTGCATAATTATATGTTTTGTTGTGTTTTAATTGTGAAAGTTTGAGTCTACAGTTTTATGGTAAGTGTGTAGGCCTTGCCCTTTTATCCTCATTTCAATGTTTAAAATAATACAGCCTATTGGCGCCATTTTTCCTTTGTTAACCTAGGAGTGTGGAATATTATTTTTGACTAGAAGAAGTACCCAGCGTTACCCGGGATAATGCTTTCCTTTGCTCAAAAAAAAATCTTTATTTTAGCTCTTCTGGCCCAGTTTTAATAATAATATTTAAAAAATCTAATTGAAACTTTAAAATTCCAGCTTTGAGGTGCACATGTTTAATGTGCCGTAAATGTTGTACAATGCTCATGACAAACAAATAAACAAACTTTTCATTTTATTAATATAGATTTGTTTGTCCCTATAAATTTGCCACCCATACCGTTGTCTTGGTTTGGCTATACCCAAGTTAAGTCCCAAGATTAAGGAGGAATGCTAAATGAAAGGAGAGATGGATGCTAGTTGATAAGATGTATAACATTTGTTCGATACCTATTAGTATATATATAATTTACCAATTATAATCAATGTAATCAAATTAATGACATTAGGACTGGGTGTTTAACCTTGGTTAAGCTAGTTTTTCAACTATGTGCTAAAATAACGTTGGGTTCAAAAGTGTATGTTATATCATCAAATGAACATACAACAGAATGGTGAAGGGTCACATTTAGATATAAACAATAGTAAAATTGATGTTAGACTCCTCCTGAGCCCCTATGCTTTGATCTAAGTAAAGACATACATCATCAGATAATAGGGATGGATGTGCAAAGTCCACTTTTTCAATTCAAAGCAAACTCAAATCAAATATATGAAATATTCTTGAAGCTGAATCAAAGTTTGAATATTTTATATTAGTTGTTTTATGCTTGAAAAAATATTATAATGTGCTGATTTACATTAATGTATACACTAAAATTACCTGTAAAATGTTTTATTGCACAAATGTTTGCAATATTTCATTTTAATCTGATAAATAACATTATTATCACAACATAAAATTCAATCATTTCAAATTTTTTTCATGTGAATATTAATTTGTAATATACAAAACATCTCAAAATGGCAGTAATTGAACATAAATTGAGTATTTTACCTACCAATGTTTTTATTGATAAAGCTTTAAAGCCAAATTTTTTTTAATAAGCAGTCAAAACTGATGTTTGTTTTTAAACCAAGGTGAAGTTTCTAAGATTTACATGTCTCTATGACTGGTAATTTGTAATTCATTCACCCAACACAACATTTTTGGTAAAAGAGTGAACATTCAAATAACCATTTTGTCTGTTTGGCTATAAGGGAATATTAATTAACTTAATTATTTTAATTTTTATGTTGTTATGTACAGCACAGTTACTCTAAAAGCTAGTGAGATTAATTCGGTTGTTTCCACAATGGTGTAGATTGGGCATGTTCAGCATACTTTGCTGCCCGCAAGACATTAAAAAAAGGATATATATGGTCAACTTTAATATAATCAATTCAACTTCACTTCACATTGAAAAAATAGACTTGTACATCCCTATTTGGTTCTATATATTTGTAACCCTGATATTATCCTGTTCAAAGCAAATATTAAATCTTTTAAAATATCTTCAATTGGCTTTTTTGTTGATTTACCTTGTAGCTCAGGACCCACAGTGGTGATAAGCGCAGACAGAACCTTGCCGATGCACTGGTGCACATCCACGTATGACTCTGGTACATTGAGTAGTAGTTTGAGTGCTAGTGAGAGTGTGGGGTCCACATAACCACGGAACATAGGACCTCCCGAGTCTGCAATGAGAGCTAGGGCATGCAGTGACCACACCTGTAACAAGAAATAGACTGTTTGAGAAGGACAAGGTTACCTGGGTAATTTTCAGAGAGAATACTCGTGGAATAGATTAATAAGGTCACAAAATTAAACGCCTATTTTAATTCAGCCAGTATTATATATATTATATGAGGATGAAGCCCTTGAATCACTTGACAGCTTAAGGATATTTAAATTCAAGAAAATATTGGATTCGAAACTCAAATCCTTAAAAATGAAAATGATTTTTCACCTGAAATTTGTTTTAAAGCTCTGATAGGCCTACTGTATATTGGTGGTTCAGAAACAACACAGCTTTAGGAAAAACTCAACAACCAAACCCCAGACCATTCAATTGACATGATATAACTGAATGTATGAATGTTATAATGAACGGATATAGAATTATTTTTCTAACCTTTATTTAATAGCCTATTTCTCTTTTATATTATTCCATTATATTTCTATTTTCTCCTTGGTTCATAATTTTTTCCCAAGATTTGGATTCAAATTTGATATTCGAAAGTTAAATAAATATTTAAATTTGAGATTTATATTAGTAAAATAGTAGATTGAACACAACTCTAATAATATTACTTTTCCTATTGGCCTTTTGTGTTCATTGATTGTGTAGCGAGCGAAAGCATGCTCGAGCCAACCCTGAACAGTCACCAAGCTTGGGCCACCCCTCATAGCAAGGGGGTGGGGAACATTCTAACGGGCCGAGTGGAGGGTTAAACCAGACAGGTGTGACGAGAGACACAGTGGAGCAATGGGGCTCAGAGTGTCAACCCTAGAGTGAGTGTTTTCACATTGTAATGGACATGTGCGGCCAACTCAAGACGTGTATTTAATAGACGTATTAATGCGTAATAATCTTTTGTAATATTGTAGTTTAGGAATAAGAGTAGTAAATAAGAGCCGTAACACATAACTAGTTGAAATATATTTGAATTTCATGTTATTACAAGGTCAATACATCAATTGTGTACTGGCTATGAGTGCTCATTCTGTGGGTTTTTTTGCCTATTTTCTTGCACCTATTTTGGCATTGGCCTCTTTTTTTTCATACGGTATTATATTTGGAAGAAGGTATAGGGAAGGTGGATAGAAACATATTGTGTTTGTCCCCTTTTATAAGTTTGACTATTGTGTGTGTTTTTTCCCCTTGAGTGCCTTTTCTGGTGCCTAAATCTCATATTTTTAATGCCTATTTGCCTGCCTATTTTAAACATTTTTGATATCTAAGAATCCAATACCAAACTTACTAAATTGAACAACAAAAGAATTAATTCACAAAACTCAAAAATAACTTAAAATGTTCTAAAATTTGATACTGATATTTTTGAGCTAGATTAGTAGGATATATGACAGAGTGAACAGAAAAACCAATTTTAATATACCAAGAATTACAAATACAAGGTGCAGTCATACAAGATATGGGTGTCCAAGTGAACGCTTGTCTCAACAGCTATGTCAGTATTTTTTTAATACAACCCTCATAAGGTTTAAGTTTGGTATTTTTTAGAGAACCTTAGAAAAAACAGTGCCCTCACTCCTGATATGAAATGTTAGTGGTTACCTGCACAACTGGAGAAGTCGAGTCCTGAGCCAGTGCAAGCAGGATGCTGACACTGGTGTTAAGATGTTGGCTGGACCCCATGCTGCCCACATATCGGTGAAGACAGCCTAGCGCCAGGGAGTGGCCTGTCCTAGAGGCTACATCTCTGGCCGACTTGAGACGATCAAAACTAGTTTGGGCCAGCTCAGCTGTGAATCGAGAGTCCCCCACCACCTGGGCCATTCGGCCGAGACTCTCGCCTGCCGCACAGCGCAGAATGGGGTTACTGCTTGTCAGGGCACCCTGTGACACAAATGGCCAATTAGGTAAGGAAAGTGGCTGAAATAAGAAATTAATTTAGTTCAAAGGTGGCATGCATAGAGTAAAAAGTGAAAAGTAAAAGTACACGAATTTCCCAATAGTTGTATTTTACTGTAGTGTAAAACATAAAATGTAGTCCAATTTTTATAGGAATAACCTTATTTTCAAACCACTAGAAAAGTTACTCAATCTACTTTCATGTATTCCCACATCAAGTCATGTGATCTAAGGCTATCACTTTCAAAAGATATAATCTGTAGGGTTATATTAAATAATAAACAAAGGTAACACACAATTTCACTTTTTAATTTTTATTAACTTTGATTCGATAAAAAATATACAAATAGGTTAAACAAGTTAATATAATTGTGAGTTCCTAACAACCAATTTCAGCTGTTAAGGGTGTTACCTTGTCCAGTCTCTCTAACAATGCAATGTTCAATATCCTTGGTGTGGTCAGTTTAGCTAATATTACACTATCAATACCTATAAAATAAGAGACGACTGAATTGTATCCATTCTGAATGGCAGCCATTCAGACATTTCTTAAACAAGCACCACAAATAAAAAGTCTGATTTGTATCCATTATCATAATACCCACAAAATCCAGATTGTATCC
Organism: Timema shepardi; assembly: GCA_902151425.1. Lineage (NCBI taxonomy): Eukaryota > Metazoa > Arthropoda > Insecta > Phasmatodea > Timematidae > Timema > Timema shepardi. The sequence continues at coordinate 66,286 of CABFVX010001954.1, read as the reverse complement.
ATTTCTGAATGGTAGCCATTCAAACAGTTTTCAAATAAACGACTTTAACAAAAATCCTGATTTGTATCCACTAGAAATATTTGCATTATATCCACAAAATCCTGAATTGTATCCATTTTGAATGGCAGCCATTCAGACATTTTCTTAAACACGCATTACAAATAAAAAGTCTGATTTGTATCCATTTTCATAATGTCCACAAAATCCTGAATTGTATCCATTTCTGAATGGTAGCCATTCAGACATTTTCTTAAACGAGCACCACGAATAAAAAGTCTGAATTGTATCCACTAGAAATATTTGCATTATACCCACAGAATCCTGAATTGTATCCATTCAATTGCGGTACCACTTGTCTGATAGGTGGCAGCAGGAGATACTCGCCTTAACTCATTTCATGTTTACTAGAAAGCAGCACTTATCCTTAACTCATTCCGAGGTAACTAGAGAGCAGCCCTATCTCTATATTAATATAAAAAATATAATATTTTTAATTAATATTGTCTTATTACTTTTAAATATATATATATATAAAAGAGAAATACTTATTGGTGTTTCTTTTAAAAGAATAATAAAAGGCTACTTTACAAATCATTGGAGTTTCTTTATTCAAATTGACTGGCTTCCTTAAACAAACAACAACATTTCAAACTGCTAATTTATGCTCTAAGAAATGAAGACGTAGGGTTATATTATTTTAACAATCTGTGTTTAAAGGTTGGAAATTGGACATTTAATTTAATGTTGGGTGCCAACAAATATTGTGTTCCTGGCTGTGAAGATAATACTTCTCGTTATCGGTTTCTCGTATATGCACTGAAAGTAATTTTATTGTTTCTTGTCGAATGGATGAGTACAAGAGGCTGAAGATTCTTTGGATACTTTACGTTTACATATCAGGTAAGACTTCCAAGTAAATTTCTAAGTTTTAAGATTTACATTACCGGTACCGACATTAAATCGGAGGAGGAGGGCTATACACATTAATCCTATAAGAAAAATATGTAAGCCATTAACATACTATTTTTGGTTAAGTTTATGAATAATTAATCAAAATATTTATTTTGCAATTGATAACTTTTCTCTAAATGTATTAATATATCTAAAATTGTATTGTAATTTAATTTTCATAGACTTGTTAGTTGGTTGATTAGTTTATTTATAAACAATTAAAAAGGTTATATTTATCAAATAAATTTATCAGATTCACTTCACTGGGACTCTTTGTTATTGATACTACTTTTTGTCAAATATACAGATAAGTTATATATACATGGCAACCTTGCATATAGAAATAACGTTTTAAATGTTAAAATCCACCAAAACATTTATTTGAACTGAATTTTAATAGACTTGAAGGTTACTTGGCCTACTTTTTTCTACTGCAAACATTTAAAGAGATTATTTTTATATTATTATGATTAATTAATTAAATAGTCTAAGAATATGGATGGCTTAAATATTTATTTCTTACAGTACATTAACTATAAAAGTCTTTGTTACAGAAAAAAATCTTTAAAAAAATAATTGTATGAGCGTTATTGAGCCTGCGTATATTCTGATACCTAACTTACATTACATTGTACCACACACATTAGTAGGGCCTAGGCCTTATATAGTTTGGGTTTTTCCTAGGATTTTCTGAATAACCTTCAGAGGAGAACTCCTTCCTTGGGCTTAAACACAGTGACATTTTATACTATAGATTAATATAGTCCTAACTTATGAGTGTTGAAATATGTAAGCATACACCTCTCCAAACTTTTACTTTTTTTTAGTTCAAATTGGTCACCCTCAACTTAAATTATTAATGGAAATGAAACCTAAGAACCATACCTTTTGGGTGATTTTTTCTATCTAAAAAAACCTGAAAATCATAACATTCATACTAATATAAACTTAACACAAAAATATGGGAAATCCATTGATACTAAATTCAAGATTATTAAAAACTTTGCTATACATACGGTAATGCTCAATTCTAAACCAAACTCACCCAAGTGATGCAGTGAACAGATATAGTTGGAAAATCTGTAAAATTGCATAATTGTAGCTTAACATATATTTTAGAATCGAATAGCCAAAGCTATCATTTATGCATTTTAGTGAGGATCGCACCATCTAGATATCATATTCTAAAAATTGAAAAAAATGACACCTGGACACGGGAATCGAACCCGGTAAGTACGCCAATGCTCTTACGACTGAGCTATCCAGATTCGTCCCGTTCTCGTGGTCATTATTCACTCTTCACTCATAGTTTAAGGCAGAGTCTATGATGGACGTGCGGAAATCATCGACTACAAATATGTGATTAATTAAGATCATGAGCTATCAGATAACGCAGCCACCTACAAATCTGTGATTTCCGCACGTCCATCATAGACTCTGCCTTAAACTATGAGTGAAGAGTGAATAATGACCACGAGAACGGGACGAATCTGGATAGCTCAGTCGTAAGAGCATTGGCGTACTTACCGGGTTCGATTCCCGTGTCCAGGTGTCATTTTTTTCAATTTTTAGAATATGATATCTAGATGGTGCGATCCTCACTAAAATGCATAAATGATAGCTTTGGCTATTCGATTCTAAAATATATGTTAAGCTACAATTATGCAATTTTACAGATTTTCCAACTATATCTGTTCACTGCATCACTTGGGTGAGTTTGGTTTAGAATTGAGCATTACCGTATGTATAGCAAAGTTTTTAATAATCTTGAATTTAGTATCAATGGATTTCCCATATTTTTGTGTTAAGTTTATATTAGTATGAATGTTATGATTTTCAGGTTTTTTTAGATAGAAAAAATCACCCAAAAGGTATGGTTCTTAGGTTTCATTTCCATTAATAATTTAAGTTGAGGGTGACCAATTTGAACTAAAAAAAAGTAAAAGTTTGGAGAGGTGTATGCTTACATATTTCAACACTCATAAGTTAGGACTATATTAATCTATAGTATAAAATGTCACTGTGTTTAAGCCCAAGGAAGGAGTTCTCCTCTGAAGGTTATTCAGAAAATCCTAGGAAAAACCCAAACTATATAAGGCCTAGGCCCTACTAATGTGTGTGGTACAATGTAATGTAAGTTAGGTATCAGAATATACGCAGGCTCAATAACGCTCATACAATTATTTTTTAAAAGATTTTTTTCTGTAACAAAGACTTTTATAGTTAATGTACTGTAAGAAATAAATATTTAAGCCATCCATATTCTTAGACTATTTAATTAATTAATCATAATAATATAAAAATAATCTCTTTAAATGTTTGCAGTAGAAAAAAGTAGGCCAAGTAACCTTCAAGTCTATTAAAATTCAGTTCAAATAAATGTTTTGGTGGATTTTAACATTTAAAACGTTATTTCTATATGCAAGGTTACCATGTATATATAACTTATCTGTATATTTGACAAAAAGTAGTATCAATAACAAAGAGTCCCAGTGAAGTGAATCTGATAAAGTTATTTGATAAATATAACCTTTTTAATTGTTTATAAATAAACTAATCAACCAACTAACAAGTCTATGAAAATTAAATTACAATACAATTTTAGATATATTAATACATTTAGAGAAAAGTTATCAATTGCAAAATAAATATTTTGATTAATTATTCATAAACTTAACCAAAAATAGTATGTTAATGGCTTACATATTTTTCTTATAGGATTAATGTGTATAGCCCCCCTCCCCCGATTTAATGTCGGTACCGGTAATGTAAATCTTAAAACTTAGAAATTTACTTGGAAGTCTTACCTGATATGTAAACGTAAAGTATCCAAAGAATCTTCAGCCTCTTGTACTCATCCATTCGACAAGAAACAATAAAATTACTTTCAGTGCATATACGAGAAACCGATAACGAGAAGTATTATCTTCACAGCCAGGAACACAATATTTGTTGGCACCCAACATTAAATTAAATGTCCAATTTCCAACCTTTAAACACAGATTGTTAAAATAATATAACCCTACGTCTTCATTTCTTAGAGCATAAATTAGCAGTTTGAAATGTTGTTGTTTGTTTAAGGAAGCCAGTCAATTTGAATAAAGAAACTCCAATGATTTGTAAAGTAGCCTTTTATTATTCTTTTAAAAGAAACACCAATAAGTATTTCTCTTTTATATATATATATATATAAAAGTAATAAGACAATATTAATTAAAAATATTATATTTTTTATATTAATATAGAGATAGGGCTGCTCTCTAGTTACCTCGGAATGAGTTAAGGATAAGTGCTGCTCTCTAGTAAACATGAAATGAGTTAAGGCGAGTATCTCCTGCTGCCACCTATCAGACAAGTGGTACCGCAATTGAGTGGATACAATTCAGGATTCTGTGGGTATAATGCAAATATTTCTAGTGGATACAATTCAGACTTTTTATTCGTGGTGCTCGTTTAAGAAAATGTCTGAATGGCTACCATTCAGAAATGGATACAATTCAGGATTTTGTGGACATTATGAAAATGGATACAAATCAGACTTTTTATTTGTAATGCGTGTTTAAGAAAATGTCTGAATGGCTGCCATTCAAAATGGATACAATTCAGGATTTTGTGGATATAATGCAAATATTTCTAGTGGATACAAATCAGGATTTTTGTTAAAGTCGTTTATTTGAAAACTGTCTGAATGGCTAACATTCAGAAATGGATACAATTCAGGATTTTGTGGGTATTATGATAATGGATACAAATCAGACTTTTTATTTGTGGTGCTTTTTTAAGAAATGTCTGAATGGCTGCCATTCAGAGTGGATACAATTCAGCTCCCCCTAAAATAACACCAATAAACACTAATAATAACATAAAATGTAATCGAGGTTAACCGCTAAAAATAATACATAATTTATGTCAAAAAGTAAAAAATTGGTTGTTTTTTTTCAAGTTTGTATTTTCTTAAGATTCTTCCAACAAAAATCCTACTGTAGTTGTATAAGATTAATTAATACCTCTTTACTCTTTTATTGTTTTTTACCACCACTATTTCCCTTTTTTTACTAGAAAGCTTTCTAATCTGTAATCTATCTCTTGCCTGAATATTATACTCACTATAATAAGTGCAACTGCAGACTTTTTAACATCCTCTTGGCCAAATGTAGCCTTGGCCTCAGTGAGGCCTTTGAGACCACTAAGCACTGCCGTGAACACGTTCATCTGAACAGCCTCCTGCCGCGACGACTTGGCATGACGGATACACTCGGCAAAATGGTCCAGCATCTGGAGCCGGTGCTTGTTAGCGACACGAGGAAAGATCTGACCAAAGAGAACCACTGACATGTCGATCACAGCCACACCCAAAGGGAGCGGGCCAGGAATCATTTCACCCTGAAACATAGAAACAAAAACCACATTTTTTTGTAATTATTTTTAAGATTACCTCTGCGATCTAGTGGCCAGAGTACATTCCTGGTGCTTCCAGATTTTTGGTAAAGCAGTGGGTCTGGATCAAGGTAAACTCAACTTTCTGAGGACAAAAAAAAGGAACTACTTCGATGAAAAAGTAGCAGCTATAGTCCATATAACTGAGATTAATGGTCAAAGGGTTTGTTGTGTTGACCACACGACACCCTCTTTCCACAAATGTTGGCACTATCTTCGTCAACAAGCGTTGGTCACTCGGTTGGTATAGCTTGCTTGCGGTCTGATGCCATAGAGTTTTTAAATTAATTAGTTTTAAACCCTTTATAATTTAAATGTATAGATTATTAGAATCTGGGACCAGCTGATTATATTATTCCTCAAACCACTAATAGCCTAAAATATCAATTTAGAGCATAAAATCTTAAATTTAAAGGAAGTGTGCTCACATATGCATGGAGAAAAAATGGGAAATCATTTTGGAAAATTCATCCTCAGTTAAACCGACTGGGATCGATCCATGATATCTCTGTCATCAACAGTCTAATCTATTGTGAAAGTAGCACCTTAGACCATGCAGGCACCGAAGCGCGTGTGTGGTTATTATCAGTACGATAAGTGGCAAACAATGCTGAAATATAGAATGCAATTATATTTATTTGTCCACTAATTTAAATGAATACTTTTTCGGTGTATATTTTATTTGATGCTCAAGCCATTTCAATTCATGTTTTAAGAACATTACACAAATTACATGTTTTTACCAAGATTGTTAATTTGTGAATATTAAACATGGCAATGTAGCCCCACACAATTGTGACTTTAGCCTCAAGAAAATTAAATTTTCATTAGAAAAAAAATTCTGAATGTTGAAAAATGTTTTGTCGAGTTATTTTTATGACCCAATGAGAATAATATGTTTTATGTCAGTGTTTATGGTTGTCTAGCTAAAGTGGTCTTCTTTGTCTGCCATATTTATTATGTTACACCTTTAGAGATTATGGTTCTCAATGAAATGCCAAATGACAAGAAAAGTTCACCTACCGGGGCCACAGGACGAAACAGACAGCAGGAGTCGTGTTCCAGAGCTCCAGAGCCTGCAGCGCTGTTGGGCTGCAACTGTAACAAAACAGTTATGACTTAGTTGCTAAGATTAAATGGTACATTTCAAATACCAAGAACTCTATAAGCCACTTAAATCGGAACATGAGCCAGGAGTGACCTATTGTGAAAGCACTAGAATTTTAGCATGTTTGGTCGACAAAATTTTTTTTAATGTTAGGAGTGTGTTAATAACATTATTTCAAATGAAAATATTTTTTGAATGAAAGGTGAAACTTTTGAATAGGATACAAACATTTTCAAAATTTAATAATGTAATACTTGATTGTGGATGGGGTATATGCCAGAATATGCCCACACCAAAACTAAATTTTAAATCTGCTGCTTATTGTATGAGGCCAACCTAAAGGGTTTTTAAATTATAATAAAAAAAAACACAGGGTGGTATATTCCTTNCCCCCCCTCAGTTTATTATTTTTAAAACTCAAGATTAATACTGTAATTGTGTATGCTGTATTAGTAAAAGCCAATACTATGCACTAAGCCAAGCATCATATACACATTTAGTCACATGTATAGAAATATTTTTAAGTAAGAAATTGTTCATAATTGAAGGTGTTCTGAAAAGAAAATAATAAGCTAACATAGTAATACACAAATGTAATTCAAGCTAACATGCTATTAAAACTCTTGGAAATGTCTGGTTAGTAAATGAAAACTATTTTTAAAAAAAGTGTCACAGCCCAAACAAAACCAATAACAAAACAAAGAAATGAAAATAAATTTCTGCACAAACCCCTATATAGAAGGGCCCCGCTCATATAGCAGGTTAGGTTTCAGTGCCCCGATGTAAAGTGAAAATCGCTGTAAAGCAGAAGATGGTTTTTTTAACTTTCAAATGCATATAAAATCCTAATAACATGTTTACACGATCATATATAAAGTGGACAATAGAGCTAAGCCTAAAAAATATACAAAAGTAGTTGCATTAAAACAATTGAAAACAATCAAACTAAAACTATCGAATGTTCATTCAATAAACGACGGTTAAAATAATTTGAGAGTACCTATCACTACTGTAAAGAGACTTGAATTACATATACAAAATGGTTACCAAAGCCATTCAGTGCGCACATCATGATGAAAAACGCTGGAAGAGCGAGACAAGCACCAAACATAGCGAAAATGTATATAATTGAAAACCGCTGTATTAGTGGAACGCTGTAAAGCGGGGCCCTACTGTACAAACAAATAATACCCGATGTAACTGTACAGTGGCTCTTACGTGCATTAAACCCCCTGATTAAAGTGAACTCTGTATCATTTGGAAAGTTTTGATAACATAAATAAATTACTACATGCTCTATGTCTTACCACCAGTTAAGATTATACAAATATTTATTATAGATGGGAGATTCCTCAACTCTTCAATAGATATGAGATTAATTGAAATACAACAAAATTATATCGAATACAATTATAAAGACCTTGATTTCAAATAACAATTTCAAACAATTGGTAAAAGGAATTATATAAACTTGTGTAGTTGGGAGGGTAATAAAATCACAGAAAAAGACAAAATTAAATAATTTACCAGTTACTGAAAAATTTCCTGATGGTGAATTAATTTGTGTAGTGCAATAGTTCAAGCCTGTAAATGCATTACAAATTACTGATGACAGATGACATGACAAAAGCTGATGGGGCCTTTACAAGTGGACAACTAAAAATGTGTTACATGATGGCGGGATTAAATCAGATTTTAAATATTTTCACTTTAGCTAAAATTGCACATTTTTAAAGATATGAGATTCAAAAATGAGATTTTAAGATTCAGACTAAGGATTAAGATTCAACCCATCTCTAATCTATACTAATATGGTAGGAATGAGGAAGGTGCATTTTTGATTAAGTGTACCTGGATGTGTGTAGAAGAATGGAACACCATTTAAGGGGGGGGGGAAATCTAAGTACCTCAGATGAGATTCAAATCCCAACCTCACAACTACTGGCAAATCATACAAGATGATAACGATGCTTCTGTCCATAATACCCACCAGGAGTCATAATAATGTTCACATCAATATACAAATTTTAAAATAAAGATAATATATTTTTTCGATATAATATGTAGAAAAAACACGAGATTGGGAAACTGGAATTATACCCAGACACCTGGACACGGGGACACCTGGACATGGGAATCAAACCCAGAACTTTTAGAGTGCAATGCTCATCTCTGAAGTTTCATCCTGTGCCCAAAGCCATATATAAATAAATAATGATTAGTTTAAAAAAGAGTATATGGCAGACACATGAGTTTGGGAACTAATTTATATCTATAAGAAACCACCATAGTGATTCGTACTTGTTTTATGTATTGCCAAACTACACAAGTATATTGTATGAGTGTTACAATTAAGCTGGCCTAGAGTCACTATAAATTAGCTGACACTCTAGTATGCTCATCAAACTATACGTTTGAAATTAATAAGTGGTATACGAGCCTCAGCACAAGACAAGCTAAGCGAGTGCTAAGCCGAAAGTTATGCTTTTTTTTTATCGTGTAATTTTTATAAATGTATTTGAATTATATTTGTGAACAACACCAAATTTTCCCCAAACATTTATTTAAAAAATTAGGACTGTAATATATTTGTGTCTATGTTCATCAAAATGTATAAACGTTTATAGGTATTGATCCAAAATAATTTCTGTGTTCCAGGGAAAATATATTTTAAATTAATACTATTCTTAATGTTCATGAAACTCACAAGTAAACATGTAGTTTTTGTCAAATATAAAATGCAAACAAGGGGAAAACACTTTTTATTACTATTAAAACTCTTTAAGTAGGATCCCTAACTTAAGAAGAGTTCATTCATATCTTAACTTTGATTACTAAATGAAAAATACAACCATGAAAAGAACCACCACAATCCCAATGCTAATATTTAGATATGAACGTGTAAAATTATTTTTAACTGTCTTGATTTTAATCCTTAATATCAGCAACTTATTAGAGTTTAGAAACAAAGCCAGGTCCAAAATGATAATAACAATTTAGAAACCAAGTTCCCCCTTCCTTAGGCACTCAGCCAGGATTGGTTGGGCAAAACCCTCTCATGATGCGGAGACAAATCTGCAAGTAGACTTGTGAAGTTGTGATTGTTCTTTACAGCTAATTAACATATTTTGGTTTCAAGCCTCAGGCACGTGATTATAGTAGATTTTGTTCCACTCACATACTTCAAGTTCTTGACTGAGGAACCCATGAGATGATAAGAATGATTCCTTGGTATTCTCAATTAAAGAAACATTTGGGTGTGTAGAACTTAATAGTTTAAAAAAATATTATGAATTCAACAGAAACTATGATAATCATTTATGTGATGATAGTTAAAAATCAAAGAATTTTATTTCAAGTTAAAGGGGAAAAAGGTTACTCACATGATCCCCATCAGCCCTGCGGTTTGGCTCCATCTATATAGTGAAGGAGAGAGAAATGTGCGGTGTTAGTTGCCACAAAGACCATCACCAACCACAATGACAAGCGTCATGCTTTAGATACACACGATGGCACCCAATCAAGAACCACACTACACTGTCCCACAACTCACTGAGATGAGACTTCTCATATCAGCCAAAATAATATTACCACCACCAAAGAGTTTAAGATAGAGAAATATAAATGAACATGCTATTTTATGACGATTTATGACAATTTGTAATGCACCAAATAGCTGTATTTACTAAACACTGAAAGAAGGATATAAGAGCAAGGCTCACACACTTCATCTTTAAATTTAATTTGATTAATTACACTCTGAATATTTGAGCTAAAATCAAAAATTCTGAGTACTCAAAACTTTTGGAGTTTAGTAAAAATGTTTAAGTAGAGTTCAAACAACAACTCTTAACTAATAATAAAGCTTCGAACCATGTGGTTTCATCTGCACGCGCTATAAGCATATGTAGTTATTTTTGTTGCTGCTGGTGTTTCTAGGGTTGCTGATTTTTGTAAAATTTTCTGATCCATTGGAGGTGCCACCGGCCCAGATGAAACCAGTGTATAAGGCCTCTTTATCAACAGAAGAGACTAGAACACAGACTGAATGGATGGATCATTGATGCTTGGATTCTGTACATACCTATTCAAACTCATGGCTAATGATTAGTTGTGTTTTAATTGTTAAATTTAAGGCCTACATTATTTTGTTGTGTGTTTATGCCTTGCCCTAATATTCCACTCTCAATTTTATGATGATTTGCAATTCTTTATATTTTGTATTGTATATAAATAGGCCAAAAGACAAAATGCAGATTACGCGGCACTATGATTATAACTAAATCGTGATAACATGAATATTAATGAGGTAGTTTTAATTTTAAATCATGATTCATAGGTGACTTTGATTAAATCATCTAGTCTTTAACTCTTACACATTCAAATTATGAATATATCAGTCTAATTTTGTGTTAATAGAGAATAAAATGTTTATAAACTGAAACTGTGAATAAATGAAGTGTTGTTAGGCCTATCAATATTACAGTAAATACTGTCTAATTTATTCATATTAACCCTGCAAAAGGCATGTCCAAACTACAAATTTAGAATAAACAAGTCAAACATTACATGCAAACAATAGTATACCACAAAAACACCGTAAATTTTCCAATTTCAACATTATTTCAGTATGTTAACCCTATTTATAGCCTTAAAAATTTATCACTAGGCTACTTCACAGATGACTACTACTACAAGTTTATAGGGTATAGTTCCATTTAATCTTGTATAAATCTTATTGATAAAATAATAAAAAGCTAATAAATAAATAAAATGGATCCTGAAAAACTTCTCTAGAAGTATGTGTGGTTAGTATATAGAAGGGGTGTATAAGCACATATGATTATTACTATTATTAATAGGTGTTCTGTCTTAAAAGAGGTTCATCCATTTTGTCAGTGAACTCAGACCGCCCTGTCCTCTGCCTCCTCTTTGAGTTCCCAGAACTTGATTCTTTCCTTCTTAAGATACTAAGTCTATGTACTTAATCATGCACAGAAAAACTTTCAGATATGGAGTTTTGAGTCTAAACACCTGCATTAGTAAATAGGGCTGTGGATTCGATACGCCAAGCTTTCAACCCTGACTCCTCTATTTTTCTACTGACATACTCAAACTCCTTCATAAATGGCTAAAGTAGATTAATTAGTAATAAAAATTTACTGCAGTAAAATTCTCCAAAACAGATTACTACACGAGAACCTTTATTGGCATTGTCTGAATAAATATATAAATCCAAATTATATTTATTGGTCATAAAGAGTGAAAAAGTAAAAAAATTAAACCGATATATTTATCATATATATTTTAAGTTTTTATTTTCAAGCTGAGTGAGAGTCAGCAAATTTTACCGGCTCCAACGCCACCCCAAATTGCTTCCGATTGTCTCAAACTCTGACTCTACAACCCTGATATTAACATGCAAAACACATTCTAATGTTATCAAGTTATCCTTTTGTATATAAACATACAAATGGTGTGATTTTATGAGTGGTTTCAAATAGCTTCGAACAATGGTTAAAGGTATTGCGTATTTAATAAGGGGCAGACATTAGATTATTTTTAAAATGATTTTGTACACATATTTAAATTAATTGTTTCTACATTAATTGAATGAGAATTATATTTAGGTTTTGGCCTATACACATGTATTATTAATTTATAAAATTACAAAGTAAGATTGACCTGAATATAATACAACCTCACATATAATACTACTTAAAAATTTTGAAGGTGTTCCACATGAAAAATAAAAGCTCTCGAACGTACGTCTAAGTAAATCCTTCAAATTCAGATTTTATTAGGACCTCTGAATGCTTTTCTTGATGCGAAGGCACTCCTAAGCTTTTCTTCATTTTTTTTTCTAAGGTCATATATTAGCCTTGGAAACACCTAACTTCTTAGTAGCCCATAAATTATTGTGTGTTGCGCCTAATTTAACATTCATATTGTAGCTTCTCATTTTCGTGTGTACTTGAGACACCGAGGAAGTCTTCTTTTTAACACAATCATTCACTTTTGGATCTGTCATGGGCAAGTTTTTATCATCAGTAACATAGCACAGACTGCCACGAGCTAACACTGACCTATTGAATTACCAGTTCAGGGACACTGAAGAATGGGAATCCTCTTTTTTGCTTTGTTTTGATCTTGAGTTTATTATTAGATGCTCACAATGATTCCCGCTGGTCAATAGAGTTCCTGTATCCTACAAAATACACTTTTGTTGGAATATACAGAGGTTTTTTTCAGTGAAAAATATAACAATGAGCATATAAAGATAAAATATAAGTACAATTATCAGAAGGACCTTTATTATGGAAAAATAATTGCACTATATTTGGGCTGAAACGGTAATAATCTTAAGTTAACATTAAACCTGGGCATGAGACAACCCCAGGTATTAAAAAATTAGGTAGGTAAAACAGTAGGTAAAACATTGAAGAAACTGTGCTGCATTTGATTTCCATTCACTGGAACACCATAAACTAGTTAGTAGAAGGAGAAAAAAACACAATGACAACACACATGCATACATACAAGATGCTGTGCAGCATATTATTCATTCAATTATCATTTTAAAACATTTTCCTAAATACCAAAATTTCTAACTCATTCATGACAGAACTTCATAGTCCAAAGGAGCTTTACCCCAATCATTCTTAACATTCTCTTTACAGTGTTTTCCCATTTTGTAATGTTTTCAGTTTTACCCCATAAGGGACTTACCTACTTACTCTATGGCATTAGGAACTCAAGAATTAAATGCTGGACTTACAAAAGTACGCCACCTCTCCCTAGCTTGAGCTATTTCTATCCAGTCAACCCCAATACACCCTATCTCTTTCAGGTCAATTCTAATGTTACTCTCCCATCTGCGTCTAGGTCTTCCCAATGGTCTCTTCACATTAGATTGGCCACTCAGTACTAAATTGGTTTTCGTAATGTAAGGTAAGAGACCATGTTTCACAGCCATAGAGAACTGATAAAATTATTGTTTTGTATGTTGAGAGTTGTAAATTCCTTGAAAGCATGCAAGATGTCAACCAACAACTTACTGAGAGTGATAACATGCATTTTCAACAGTTTTCTTTACCTAATTCCCAATATAATATCCTTATTGATAGTTAAAATTATTCCTAAATATTTAAACTTATTAACCCTTTCAAATAATGTTGTTTGCAGTAATCTATAAATTATGGCTAAATCATCTGCATATTATAATAGCTGCACTGTACCATTTAATGTTCACTCTTTCCTACTATCTTGAATTACCCTAAAGGTGTGCATAAGCGTTGATACCTAGAGGCGACACTTTTGTCTCAAGCAGTGTCTTTGTTGTCCACATGTACCCCAATTTTTTTGGGCTAGAGCAGTGTCGTACACTCGTGTCAAGATTGAGTGTCAGCAAAAGAGTTGTGTCTGTCTACACGACTCTATTAGACTTGTTACTAGATTGGGTACCCACTCCCCATCGGCAGTTTGTATGAATCTGTCAACATGAACGAACACATACTAGCCGCCGTGGTAGCAGCCTGCTTATCGAGAAAAAGAAATTGTTGAAAACAAAAAAGAGATGTGTGGACAAAGAAATGGGTGAGAAATAGAGAAACTTTGGGTTGCTTCAACACATTACTTCGCGAACTAAGACTTTGTGAAGAAAGGTTTTACATAACTTTCTGCGTATGTCAGCTTTGGATTTTGATAGTTTGCTTGAAAAAGTTATGCCAATAATAAGGAAAGAAGATACTGTGATGAGAAATTCTATATCACCCGGAGAAAGATTGGCATTAACACTACGATTTCTGGCAACAGGTAATTTACTTAGGAGGTTAATTTTGAACAAACTTGAGGTAGAACTAAAATTCTGGTAAATATTGCACTGTTTGACATTTAGCCAACACCTGTATTTCATGCTTGGTTAGAAAACAGCCTATTATGCATCATAAAAGTTTCCCCCACAATCAGCCTAATCCTCATATCAAAATTTACTTTTTTTTAGGTGACTCCTACCATTCTCTGGTGGTTTTATTCAGGATTCCAGTGTAAACTGTTTCCAAGATTGTTCCAGAATGCTGTCAAGCTATATTTGAGGTTTTGAAGGATGAATATTTGAAGGTGTGTAAAAAGTTTTTATATTTTAAATAAAATTTATTTGAGCAATTCAATCTTTATTTAGAATTTTTTACAATATTTTTATTTCTCAGGTAACGTATTGGGAAATGTCCGCTTCCAGGTCTTTTCAATTAAAATGATGTAAAATGTACATTTAAAGTTTTTGTTTAGCTTTTAGTTTAGAAATCAAATTTTTATGAAAAAGGCATGAAGATAAGTCAGCTGAAGTCACTGAAAAGTCACCTGAGAAATCTAAATATTGTAAAAAGTTGTATGAAGATAATTGAATTGCTCAATTAAACTTTATGTAAAATATGACAAGATCATAAATAAATTGTATGGCTGTATTAAGTTTTATTTAGAATTAAAAAAAATTAAACTAAAGAAATGTTGGCAGAATCATCTCCATTATCAGTAGACCATGTGGAAGGCATGGGCGTTACTGCTGAGGATGCATCATCTAATCTTTCCATTTCCAAAATGGCTGCATGAATTTTGTGTTTAAGTTGTCTTTGGTATTCATCTGATCTTAAAATGTGTATTTCTGAGGTTGTAAAGTTTCCAAACATTTGGGTGTCATCATAAGGAGTCTTCTTCTGGTTCATAACTTAGCACCTTCTCCAAAACTTCGTCTTATTTTTGAGTTTTTGTGGTTTTACAAGTCTTTTTCTGCATATCTTCTGGCAGCGGTCCTGATGATTTTTCAATTTAATTTTCTTCGTGTGATTCCTATATTGTAAAATGTTTAATTAAATTACCAATTTTTTTGGAGAAGCAAATCATTTAATTATAATTTTAAGAGCTTTTTTTTTTCCAGAACCAATAAAAGGACTTGTTTTCACTATTTCAAACAGATTTAATCTAGTCAGCTTTGAACATGTCTTTCTACCGCCTCACACGTGCTACTACTGTGCAAATGAATAATCCAATATACCAATGGTAGAGATAACAATTCTACAAGCGCACTCTTGAGTGTAGAATGGGCAACATTCCAGGAATATATAATATATTATGGTTATATATTATCAAGGCCAATTAAAACAATGATGAGAGTCGAAAAAAATAAAAAAAATTCACTCAGTAGATAGCTTATGCAAAAACCTACAAAATGGTTATCTCAGTTTAATTTCCCATATTTTTGGAATGTTATCCTTCTTCCACTCACCTGTTCATTAATAGATAGCTAATAATAATTTTTATTTCACAGATGCCTTCATCAGAGGACGAATGGAACGATATTGCATGTGATTTTGAAAGTATATGGAATTTTCCCAATTGCATTGGCGCTCTCTGGATGGCAAGCATATTGCCATACAAAAGCCAACACATAGCGGAAGCATTTATTATGATTACAAACATTCAGCACTGTTTCAATGGCTATGGTAGATGAAAATTACAAATTTATTTATGCTGATATTGGCTTTAATGGAAATGTGTCAGACAATGAGGTCTTTCAAAATCGCTCTTTATCTAACGCTCTGGAAACCAATATACTAAACATACCTGAATCAACACCTCTTCCAGGAAGAGATAAACCTGTTCCATTTGTATTTAGAGCTGATGATATTTTCCCATTGAAACCTTATATAATGAAATCATACCCATACAAAAATCAACCTAGACTGAATCGAGTCTACAACTACAGATTGTCGAAAACTAGATGGATTGTGGAAAACGTCTTTGAATTGATTGCAAACAGATTTAGAATTTTAAGAAATGTTATTTTGGTAGAGCCAAAAAAGGCAAGAACTGTTGTTTCGGCTAGAATATGCTTGCATAACTTTATCATGACAAACTTATGCACCACCTGGTGTTTTTGATAATAATAAAGAAGAAGGAATGACGAATGGAAATTGGGAGGGATGAAAATTTACCTGATAGCTTGCTCTCTCAGCTAGAGAGAAACTTGAGACATAATTACACCAATGATCGTAAAGAAATACAAGAAGAATTAAAAAATTATTTTATGTTACCCATTGGCGAAATGCTGTGGCAATACAAGTACATAGAGCTAATACATATTTATTATAAGTGAATAAATTTTTTTGATGTTTAACTGTTTTTGTACATCATTAAAATAAAATGTATATATTAAAATAATATGTATTACTTACAAAACTGCTTTGTGTTTCTGTACAATTTGAGGAAGACTGAATGAATTGTAGAGCTTCAAAAAAACTCCCATTTACTCGTGTACGAGTCATCAGACCCTTTACCACTTTTCCTCTTCCTTGTTTTTTTCAATTCATTACTCAACCGAGTCCACAGCAGTGGAATGCCTTCCAAAAGAGATATTAATAGCTTTATTTTTTCTTTTGACTACTGAAACTTTGACAATGCCAAGCTATATTAAGGTACAAAACGACTAACCTATGCGTGTCGACACTCAAAAAAAAATTCTGGAAGATTGGAAACCCGCTAAAGCGCTCCAGGACAGTAAATCCAACCTGTTCACACAAGAGTTGCAGTGAAACTGGCGACTTTGCAACTTGGTTTAGCGACACCAGTTTAGGCACTTTACACATGCTGACACTTAGTGTATGCACTTGATTTGGACACTAAAGTGCCGATGTGTATGCGTACCTTAATAGCCTACTTTAAGGCTAGATTAAAAATATAATATATGTATAAAATATAAGGGACTACAAAAATGTTTTCTCACACTCAAAAAGTTCCCATAGACGAAATTTAGGTCAATAGATAGGATAGTATCAATAAGATTCATTTAAAGGGTAACCATGAGTCTTTGTTTAGCAGGTGTAGTGTTTAGACCTAACAGTGCTAATTTAATTGTTAAAGCCATGTTGGTCTTTCTATTTTTACGAGTGTTTTGATCAATGCAACATAACATAAATGTTAACATTCAGTTGCTATTTATATATTATGTTTGTTCATTTTTTTCAAAATTTGTATTTGAATTCAATATATGGTATTTGCAGATAAAATTAATATTCAGATTTGTAGACTAGTGGATTCAACCCAACAATAATCAATAATTACTTATTCTAAGGGCTAGCAGAGAAATTTGTCCGCATTAGTGTGAAGAGCGTATGGTAAAATCATAGTGAAAAAAAAAACCTAGTGCATCAGACTGAGGTTTGACCTCATCGCTGGTAGTCCAGTCTTTTGCGAGCCTGGCACTTCGAGACCACAAAATTGGGTTATATCCTAGAAACAAACTATTTTAATTAATTATTTAACATTACTTTAAGTTTAAAATGGATATATTAGAATAGTTGCAGAAGGACACACACACAAAATTTCCAATAGTTGAAGTGGAGTTGTGGTCTTTCATTCGTACTCAAGATTTAAATTGTAATATAAAGCACAGCCAGCCATGTCTTTTGTAATTCGCAAGTGAAATTAGAAATATGCACAAGCATTTCTCAACAGTCATATTGTCACAGACCTGGTCTTCAATTGTTCGATGATCAGTTTCTTGCAGCCAAGAGCCCAATATGACAGAATCATCTGCGTGGCACATGGCGCGCAGTTGAGATGTTGTGGTGTTTGCGGGATTCTCTGTCAGAGTAAACTCTGCCACTAGCATTCTAAGAAGATGAGTGTATGAGCCTGTAATTGTTATTTCAGAGATATTTGAAAAAAAAATTTTTTTTAAATATGAAGACAAACATAATATGACTTTCACAATGAAAAGGCAGCTATTACCTCTTTGTCCAGGGGCAGCAATGTAACATGTTCTTCTTTTCATTATATAAGCCATATTGTGTTTGTTCCCTTTGATATGTTTCTATCCACCTTTACTGTACCTTCTTCCAAATATAACAACGAAAAGACAAACACTTACAAGTTTACACTGCTGCAACTGGAAAAATGTTACATATTGCAACTGATGTAACCTAATCATAATCAAGTTTCTTACCTTCAAATGATTGTGGTGGCAACAGTGAAAGAGATTCATAAAGTCGGAGACGCACCATAGCAGCCGGGGCCTTTAAGTGCTGTCCATATGTTTTCAGCACAGTCGATATACTGGAACAAAAGGCAGGTGTTTGTTATTCTGTCCTTCATTCAAGTCAGACACTACTGCAATAAAGATGATACACTTAGAAGAACTAGAATAAAAGGAATCCTGAAAAACATTTTGGATTAAATTTTATATTTTTTATCTAGATTTTTCCTTATTTTTTTGCACCTTCCTGCTAGTCGAGAATCAGAATTTTTGCACTAATGAATTAGGGATGAGTAAGGAGGAATTTAGAGGGAGTGTAATCTTATTTGAAACATGGCAGAAGAGTGTAAAACCGTTTAGGATAAAACACCTTGGTACACCTGGCCCGAGATTTAAACCTGACAAATGTACCTGCATGCCCACCATCATCCTCAACTCAGTATTGGAATAAAACATACTTGGTGAGCATGGCTAGGGCTGACTCAATGGGAGTGAGAAGTCTCCTGATGATGTCCTCGGTGATCAGTTCTGGACAGTTCTGCAAGAAACTGTGCATAGCAGACAAAGCCCCAGCCCTACCTTCAAGAGTGACCTGAAAATTTCACAACGCATTTAAACAACTTACTTTAGAGATAAACACACTTTCACAGTTTCTAAAAACTTACAGTGTCTTTAAACATGGATTAAAATTCATCACAAATAAATATGATTCAGAATTTTATTTTATTTTAGCACCACATCTTACTATCCATTCAATTTATCCATTTATGTACTAACTAAGCTAATGGGTTAGGGATGAGGAAGGTTTAATTTATAGAAAATGTACCCGCATTTGGAAAGAGATTGGAAAACCATTTAGGAAAAACAACCCTTAGTACGCTTGACCATGATAAAACCACAATCTCACCGTTAATGGCAGTTTAGTCTATTGCTAGAGTAGTGCCTTATACCATGCAGCCACCGAAGCGGGTGATCCAAAGTTTAAAGTTGTAACTACTAGGTATAATGAAAATATTAAATATCTTGAGGTAGTGATTATAACATATGGTGATAATACAAATAAATTTAGAACTTTCCAAAGTAAAATCATTGAATTTTTTAAGGTGATCTGGCGGTCTAGAGGTAATGTGTCAGACTTCTGTGCTGGGGTTCGAGGTTCAATCCTCAGTCCCGGCACAAATTTATCTGATTGCCAAACCCTTTCTTCACCTCTGACAAGACATGTGTTAATCACAACTTGTGAATGTGTGGAATGCTAGGCCTCCACCGTAGTTCGGATCCCCCGTTAAACTGTAGGTCCTCCATTTAATCTCACAATCACCCTATAATTACACAAGTGTAAGTGTGTATAACCCTAACGAGTAGTAGGACCCAGTGCTAATAATAATAGTAATAGTAATTGAATTTTTATAAACCTTGTAAAGAATAGAGTTTAAACTTATATTTAATTTTAATCTTTGGATAAGAAATTCCTAGTAGACCCTTTAAAATAAGGATAGCAGAAAAGACTACTGAATTTAGACATAAAATACTAAATATTTCTATAAACTACATACTATAGATTAGATTAGATTAGATTTGTTAAAGACTAGCCTGCCAGGTGAAAGCATCACCCCGCGCCTTCTCAGACTCCAACTCCTTATTGGAACGAGGAAAGGAATTTCTCCACAGCAATAACATCCTGGGTAGTAGGCCCCGCACCACTGGTACACCTATAATTTGTGTGTGTGTGTTAAAATTAAAAGTAAAAGGGAATAAATGAGACTCATAGCTTTAATAAAAAAAAAATAGAATAGTGGTGGACCAAGCTCACATTTTCAATTCAAAGTGAACCTGTATTGAGTATAATAAATATTTTTGAAGCCAAAACAACATTCAAATATTTGTCATTAATTGTATAGTATACATAATAGCTCAGGAAGGTAATTGAACATAAATGAGTATGGTCATGTAATTATGGAAAAGGAAAGAACACCGAAGAGAATGTTTGAGATGAAGTAAGCAGGAAAAAGATCGTGAGGGAGACCAAGAAAGAGATAGGAGGAGCAGATAACAGAAAGTGTGCATGTGAAAGGAAAAGAAGTGAAGCAATTAAAGGAGGAAGAATGGTGGAAGGTTAAAGAAAGAGGCATTTTACTAAACTGACCTTTGCCACAGGCTGGAAATAGTTGATGACGATAATGATGAAGAAATGAGTATTTTAACTGTCAACATTTTTAATGTTGAAGCAGAATTTTTTTAAAAAAAGTCGAAGTTGAATTTGATATTGATTCTAAGTCAAATTTAAGTTTTTATGTTTTACACACCCCAAATCATCATCATCATCAGTTTCCAGCCTCACACGCAGGGTCTGTTAGAAGCATAGGCCTCTACACCTTGTCCTTTCTCCCTATCACCTCTCTTCTTTCCTCCACACCCTTCAACCCCCTGTCCCTTGGCCTTCCTCTTTGACTCCCAATATACAATTATAATAGGAAACAGATGGCAGAACCTACACACACTTCTATAGCTATAAAATATGGAGAATTCACAGTTATGCTTACGAAATGCAACACAACACAAATTATGGATATAATTTTAGATTCTGTTTTGTTAAATGTATTTGATTAAATGTGAGAGCTATGACCAAATCATTAATTTTTTCCTAGCACTGTGTCTTACTAACTACCTATTCAAGTTACACACTTTGAGGAAGGTTGAATTTAGAGGAAGCATGAAGAGTGTGTGTAAAACAATTTTGGAAAAAAAACCTCTCAGTTCACTCGGCCAAGATTTGAACCCTAATCTCCCTATCATTGTCAGTCTAATCTAGCACAAGAGTGATGCTTTAGACCATGTAGCCACCAAAGCACCTACTTAATATGCAACATTCAACTGTTTGACTACATATTATCAGTCTTTCTCATGTATGAATCATAAAGTGATTTGATGTGTGTTTGGAAAGTCTATAGTAATATTTGGCTCAACTTTAGTACAGTACTTACCTTTAGTATAGTATGCTAGCACAACATTTTAGAACAGTATCAAAGAAAGTTGTATTAACCTAAAGTCATAATAGCACCAATAAGAAGCCATCCTGCCTGTGTCCTGTTGAGAGATAGACGACTGTTTTGGCTTGCACTGCGTAGAAGTTCTTCTGCTGTATTGAAGATTATCTACAAAATGATAATTAACACACAAAAAAATAATTAGTATGCATATGTACAAATTAATGATGGAAATAAAATATCATTAAAAAAATCGTGGTAGGTACTTATAAACTTAAAACTGCTACACCAATCAGCTAGCTTCCTCAGATTCAGAGAGTAACCTGTTCTTGGTTGAACTTAATCAGCAAACGGTCTTGACCACTTTATTATATCTAAAACGGACACAACATATAGCATCAGGCTGTTAATTCTTCATTGTGAAAGGGGAAAACCACATTCCATCAATGATAAATTTTTCAGATATGCTGGGAATCGAACTCAGGACCCTTAGCTCAATAGAGACACATGTTACTGGCTAAGCTAAGGTGTTGGAAAAGATTGACTTTCGACAGCTTATTTTGTTTTCAAATAAGTATTGAATAAGTATTGTACTGTAACAATGGTAGCATTAGGATTGAACAGATAGTAAGTAGTTGTATTACCTGTATATATTATTACTGTGTTGTCCAAATGATTAAAAGTAAGTGTGCTGGACGTTGAGGTTAAAGGCCTATCCAAAATCTGTGATTAATTGATGGACCAGTTACCATATCCTTAGCTATGAAGTGTTACAGAATTTTTTGTTGAGGTATTTAAGCACCTTGGTGATCTACCACCGATTAAATCCCCGGAAATGTGTTTCCACATGTGACAGTAACCGGGTTTCCTTTAATTTATGTGTCATGTTAGTCTTGTGAGAATCATAATCAAATATGAGTTACCTTGCCCTTTGTGTGAGGCACTCCAAGAGGGGAAAGCCTGACTCCTCCCAAGACCGCAGCGAGGGCCCCACTGTACCCTGCTATAGCTTCTGGGGAGGACCGCATGTTCTCAATGCCTTCCACACACCTAGTTACAGAATATTTAAAAGTTGATTAGACTTGTATCTTATAACTAGAGATGGGTCGAATCCTACATTTCTTGAGCCCCACTACAAGTTTTACATTCTCTTTTGAATCTTGAATCCAAATTCGAATCCTCAAATCCCTAAAAATATACCATTTAAGTTAAATATATATTTTCTTACATTCATTACTGTTTCTAGCCTATAGTCTGGGTCAGTTTTTTTATTCAAGCAATATATTTTCCACTACCGGCTTGCTAGGTCTGCCATAGCTTCATATGCCTTATAATCTAACTTAAGACAAGAACAGGCACAGCATCCAGTCACAGGCCATCAATTTATCAATGTGAAAGGGTAAACCCAAATTTTCACAAATCATCAATTTTCGGCCATGCCGGGAATTAAGCCCGGGACCCTTAGCCTAGAAGGCAGACATGCTACCGATTGAGATAACGTGTCAAACCCTATTGACTTAATTATGCATTAATAAATATATGTAATAGATAAAAAAAAATCTTGGATAATACATATTTACTAGAAGTCCTGATGTGGTAAATAAAATGACTGGATTTTGTTGGATAAAAAGTTGAATTTCAATATTTAAAGTTGGTAAATAAAATATTTATTTTTGGCTAAAAATTGTAACAAATCAGAGTAAAGTGCAACAAATAGAAAAATTACTTTAAAATTTTTAAATACCTAACAAATTAAATATATAAATTTAAGAAAAATCATATAGCTTTCTTGGGTATTGTTTCATTTCCTTCTTTGTATTTGGTCACAATATGGTCGTTATAATCACGAGTTCAAAGACATATTCTACCAATGTTCTTTGGTTGGGGGAAATAAACATACAAGGCTGAGGGAACTTAGTTTTTGTTATTGGAATGTTATCATTAAAACACATTTAAATCAACAAAGCTGAACATAATTTGCATTTAAAAGGTCACATAATTAATTTTACAAAGAGTCAATTTTGTTTTACTTTGCGCATGTATGATAGATCACAAATGCTACAATGTACTTTTCATATGTTTTGATAGCCAATTTAATGTTCTAAGTAAGAGTTTGTAAAAACATGGCTCGTGAAATTTCAGCATGTCTAATAAGAAGAAACTTTCACTACAGTTATTTTCTGCAGGAGATGTTTAAGAAAGGTTAAATACATATAGAGCAAGTACATATGTAGAATGAGTGAATGAGTGTTACATATTTATGGGGTAAATACATACAGGGCAGGTAAATATGTAGAGTGAGTGTTAAATATTTATGGCAAATTACCTGTCAATCAGTGGTGTGATCTGGCTTGGTACAGCAACACAAATACACCGTAAGCACCAAGCTGCGGCAAGACGAGCTGCTTGGCAGGGGTGTACAAGGACAGAAAGGGTGGCTTCTATCAAACCTGACAACAACAAAACACATTTTAAAGGTAAAAATTAAACATTGAGCAAACTTGTTCAACACTTTTTAACCATACAATCATCAGTTGAATTTGGGTTGAATCAAGGTTAGTTTAAAATCAACTTTCAGGAAAATGCTAATGTAGTTCATCTTAACTACCCTCCTCATCCTTTCATCTTAAAATTAAGTTATTAACGAAATCGTGTTAAAATGTAATGATCAATATAAAAAGTCACTGCAGTTTTTCCAACAAGACTACAAGTTTTCTGCTAAGTGACTTGTAAGTTACCTAAGGACTGGTCTGTGGTAAGGTTGGCAGCAGTGGTCCCAAGACCTAATATGAGGCTTCCCATCTCTTGTAAAGCGCACACTAACAGATGCTGGCTGAACAACGTCTCCTGATTACAATCCTTTGCATTCTCAGGATTGAAGTCTGCAAAACAAGTGTTTTACATTTTGTTTAAATTTTTCCATTTGTAGAATGTAAAAGGAATTATAAAATTTTCAATTTATATTTTGATAACACCTGGACAAATCAAATGAACCCTGGACATTTGACTTTCAGGTATTTTTGCAAGGTAACAGAGTTATCAAAACAAGTTACTATAACTATAGTGAAGATATTAAGAATATTAACTGACTCATCCATAAGTTCAATTATTATGAGCCAGCCACATTTATACCATCTATATGATAAAACCGTCTGTGAAAGTGAAGAATATTAATTTGTAGTAGTGTGAGAGTAGGGATTTTTCACTTTGAGATAAGTCTAGTTTGAATGAAAACAATGAGTTCTAGTAAAGTTCGAATTTATGAATGCAAACATTTTACTAAAATAGCACTAAGTTGTGCAACCATTTTACTTGTGCTTTGGTTGGTGTTACTAGGTTAGATAATGTAGGATTATTAATTTTTTACTCTCATATGTTTTATTTGTGCTTCCTAGTTATATCATTATACTAAACTAATTGTGTGTATTTTTACTATTATTTTCTTTGTATAAGGCACTGGGTGACCTGGCGGTCTAGGAGTAAGGTGTCAGACTTATGTGCTGGAGGTCTGGGGTCCAATCCTCGGTCCTGGCATAGATTTATCTGATTGCGAAACGCTTCCTTCACCTCTGATTCATATGTTCATTATCTTTTTGAAATGTCATAAAATGTTTATTGTAACAAAGCCCAAAGCATTTAAGGTTGATTGATTAAAACATGCTTTATTCTAGATGTGTTAAGGAAAACTTATTTTTACTTTTTGAAGTACATTAAGGAAAAGGAAGAAGGTACAATAAAAAGGGCTCAGAACAAACAAAAGATACAAACACAATATGGGTTTTACATCTAAAAGAGGAACACGCTTGACATTTTAAATTGCCACCACTGGACAAAGAAAATCAATAGTTAACGAGGAATCCTTCGACGACATTATTCTATCCAAATTTAATAAGAAGGAGTGTGAAATATGCAACTAATCAAAAATATAACTCAAACAAGGTCAAGTTGAACTCACCGATGGACGCCATCTGCTTTGCAACAATCTGTGTGATCTCCTTGCAAGCGGACGCCTGAGCCTTCTCGCCCAACATACGGCCCAGTACGCTGCGCAAGATGAAATTGATACATTTGCGCGAATACACAGCATCCACATGAGACGATGCAGCTTTGGGGTTTGCCACCAGGTCCAGTACATGTGTTAGTAGTGTTGTCAAGTTACGCTCCAGCCATACCCCACCCATAATTTGGACAAATACCACGTATGCCTGCGTAATTAAAAAAGTGAAAAGCAGATTAAACTTTAACATAGTTGTATAGTATTTATTAATGGTTGTAAAATTAATGGTTGAATGATGTATAAACCTTTTATAAACTAATCCAAGCGCACCATAACAAAGGAACGTTTGAATCTATACCAACTCCTTTTGGACAAATAGCAATGCAATACTGTTTAATACTTACTTTTACCACAGAGTCATTAATAAATAGCCTTTAGCCAAAAGTTTAGAAATAAAATAATTAGAACTAGGATCTTTTAGTTCTCAAATTCATCAAATCTATGAAATTTGAAGATTTAAGAAGTGATCAAATTTATAATTCCAAAAATATAATAAACATATTTAAGATCTTTGATATAAATTAGTTTTAAAACTCTTGTACTGCTTATTGGTGATTCAGCCCAATATAATTATGGGATGGACATTGAACACCCCTCACTAACCATTAATTTACAGTTATCAAAATGTATTAATACTATACTGAACACACAATAGAAAAAAGTTAAAACATTTATTTTTAATTTCAATTAAGATTAAGATTTAATTAAGATACAATAATTCAATATTTCCTAAAAATAGGGTGGGTTTGGATTCAAAATTTGTCAGTAAAATGAAGATTCACGCTTATAAAATAGTGGAGTCAACCAACCTCTAACAATAATGTAGGCAAACATAACCAAAAAATAGTAATTATGTCATTGGTTGCAAGACTTACATGGGTCACCCCGACACGTACTTCTCTGTTGACACCAGAACTTCCCTTGATCATCTCCCCAGTGCCTTTCAGGAAACCTACACCCCCTCGCAGGAATCCCGACATCAGGACTCCTAGGGCCTCCTCCAAAGAGATAGGCTTAGCTCCTTTGTTCTGTGCAGCTGCATAACAAACCAACACACAAAACAAGGTCCACTAGCGTCAACAAAGTTACAGACAGTAGCGCAGTGTGGCTTTGACAGTAGCTGAAGTTACAAGAGAAGTGAGGAGCGGTATCCCACCTCTAGGTACCACAGAGCTCACAGCAACAACAAACCGATGGCTGGGTTAGTGACAGGGCTACATAGCATATCAGTGTTTCAGGGTTCAATCTTGACCCACTACAGTGACAATAATTCCCACCAACATAGTTTTTAAGTATGGTTGAGTCGAATATACTATTTTACGAATTTGAATCCCGAATCCAAATCTCCAACTACCTTCAATCCCATACCTCGAATCTCAATTAGAGTCTAGGGAAAGATTATGAATAAATGAGGAAACATAAATATAATGGAATATTTAATATAAAATACAAATAGTAGATAAATGCTACTTTTTTGGCTAAAATCTATTCATTATAATATTCATAAAGAAGGATAAGTGTTAAATTAATCTGACACCTTATCTCAGTCGGTAATGTGTCTGTCTACTGAGCTAGGGGTCCCAGGTTCAATTCCTGGCATGGCCGAAAAATTTATCATTGGTGAAATGTGAGTTTTTAAGTTGTTCTCCAGGCAAATGGTTCCTCTAATTCATCCTCATCTTTTATCCCTTACCCTAAGTTTATAATAACCTTGTATTATAAAGTCAAAACAATAATCCCCTTTATAAATGATAATGAGTGTATAATCTACACTTTTTAAACACATGATTGCAATAGCACTCAACTTTATAACCGACTTAAACTAGGTAAACATATTTAATAAATACCCAAAGCTGTCTGAAGGATGTTTTTGATTAATAAGTTGAGCTTGCACGCAAAAACTAAATGATTGGGAACTGACCTGGGATCAAACCAGGGACTACTAGCCCCAGATAAGACCTCACCCTTCAAACTCAAATATAGGCATCATTAATTACAAAAACAAATTGTCAAACAAATCGAGCGACTGCAAGCACCTGCTGGGTTTCCTTTCTGCGGCTGCTGAGTGCAGGCAATGAGAGCTCCTAGGAGCTTGGCCACAGCACAACGCACCTCATAGTTGGAACCATCAAAAGCTCGGAAACAAAGAGTGGCCAGACTTTCCAGCTCTGCGGTGTACAGAAAGGGGGCATGGTTCAACATTTCCAGCAAGCACTGGAACACACAATCAACTCCTATTAAGATGTAGTTCAGAAGAAAATTATGGGAATATATGGACTAAGCCATCTAACAAAGTTGGTCGATAGATACTGTACCTAATTCAAACATGAGGTTGATATGTTAATTTACAATCTAAAAATAGTGTGAATAATGTTATTTTATATATTTTGTTAGCTTTAGACTGTGAAATATTGTAGGTAATGTTGACACCCCTCCCCCGCAAGCAGCTGGATCAAAGCCACCTTGGAACAAAGTGACAGTGAATGGTTCATAGTTGAATACTGGTGGTAGTGTGTCCCTAAAATGCCTGATGGCTGTTGATGTATGATATTTGTTGCTGCAATGAATTCTGTTCACAGTTTAATACTATTTAGCACTGCATCTTACTACCCATTTGTGTTATACTCTTAAGTACTAATTACACTTATGGGTTAGGAATTGCGAAGGTTGAATTTAGAGAAAGTGGAGAGTAGAAAACCATTAAGAAAGAACCACCCTAGTTCACCTAACTTAGATTCGAACCTCGATCTCTCCATCCTCGGCAGTCTAGCTCAACACAAAAGTAGTGCATTAGCCAACTACACCACCGAGGCGGGTTACAGTTTGATAGAACTTGTAAAAGGTGGAGTATATAGTTAGGTCATGATCTTAAAATGTAAAAGTTCTAAAAAATATATTGAGATTAGAGAATGTAGCTTATATCAGAGTATGAAGCAATATAGTAATAATATATATTTCAATCATTAATAAAGAATAACACAATGAACTGGCGGTCTAGGGGTGTGCTGGAGGTCCGGGGTTCAATCCTTGGTTCCAGCAAAGATTTATCTGATTACCAAACCCTTCCTTCACCTCTGACAAGACATGTATTAATCACAACTTGTGAATATGTGGAATCCCAGGCCTCCACCGTGGTTCAGATCCCATGTTAAACTGTAGATCCTCCGTTTCATCTCACAATTACCCCTCTATTTATTATATATTAGCGTAAGCAACAAGGCCAGGTCTCCAGCCCCGACAGTTGAGGTGGGTTTTTTTTTCTTTCAAAAATATAATTTTAAAGGATAATGCTAGTGGAATTATTCTTGCATACTCCCATCACTTTTCCCTTATGAAATCAATAAGTTGTATTAGATGTATCACTAAAAAAAATTACTAATTTGATTGCTACTTGCTTAGTTGTGTATATGTGAATAATAATTATATGAGTATGTGAGAAAACGAATAACCCAGTGCAAATAGTATTTGTCACACAAATATAATATCATAATTAATGTTAAAGTTTCTTATATTTTTCATGACATTAGTAAAATACATATATCAAATATGATACAACTCAAGCGAAGTTACCTTGGATGCTGCACACCTCACGGCCATCACCCTGTCAGTGAGGCAGGGCCTAGCAGCTTTGTACACCTCCTTGTGGACATTGGAGACAGCACTGCCCATCCCTGAGCATACCTGAACACAAAACAAACATATTGACAACATTAGACTGATTTGATAAATATTTTGACAACCTTACGCCGTAGCTATGCAGATGTCATACAACACAAACAAAGATGACCAGAATTACATGTAACATGGTATACCACCGAGTTTTAGTAATCGCAAAATATGTCTGGATAGTAGTAAGTCTGATCAACAAATTTTACTCAATGTCATGAACTTTCATGAGCTTTTCTTTCTGTCTGCCAGAGCTTTGTTTAGCTTACCACTAAGACTTTAAATTAATATAAAAATGACCATTTTTACACTTCATAAGATAGCAGACATTTGTCTCCTTAATTTTATGAAGGGATGGAAGGGATATGTTGATTTGAACAAGGCCCCTAAAGAAGTATGCAATGAGCAAAGAGTTTGGGAAACAATGAGCAAAAGAGTTTATAGTAAACAACCAGACTACCTTCTCAAGAGTAAGCATTATCTCAATCCTGGTCTGAGACTCTGCGCTGCGGAGCGACTTGACCAATATCTGGACTGTTTCTTGGTATGACCGCCCCATCATCCGACCAAGTTTCTCATACATAAGGCCCACACAGGATATCGCAGCACTAAAAAACACCCACTCAAATTATATATGTATTTTTCTAATAAACTATCAAAATAGACTTAAAAACGTAACATAGGTGGTAGGAGCCGATTAACATAGCATTACAAATATAATGCACAGATAATGTACCTCAATGAACAGAGTGCGGGGGTTTTATCCAAAGTTAATAAAATGAATTTTTTATAATACTTTTCTTCCTTACTCATACAAATTACAGAGCAATTCCTCAATCAGGGTTACCACTATTTTTCCCTCCAAAAGCCCAATGTGTCTCGGATTTTTTAGAAGGAATTCCAAATTTTCCAAACAAAAGATTGAAATATGAAGGAATGAGAGTTTATTTTTCATAAAATTAATTAGTGTGATATCATGCAAATGATGTTTAAAACATTTTGATGTGAGCTTAATGGAGAAATGTATAGTTGTTATGTAACCTAAGGTTTCAGAATTGAATTATGAGCTAGGACATGTGTTTGAATTAGAATTCTTAATTCTTTAGTTAGCTTTTTCTTCAATACAAATTCCTATAGTTTAAACATTTTGGTTAAATATTATAATCTCACAAATGTTTCAATATTTAGATTATTTTTTTGAAAAAGTTCTTATTTCTACCTTGTTATTACCAGATATAAAAAAAAATTGCCATGCATTTTCCCCCGGCTCTGCCGATTTTTTAGGTGCCTAGTGACTCTGTCTATGTCATCTCCTCAATTTTTCTCCTCTAAGCTAATGTAAAACATCTCATCTTAACTCAACTTAGCCATTTGTGCCTTCTCACTGAAAGAATCCCACTAAAAAATTGAGTGTGTTTTTTCTGTTTGCTCATGATAGATTAATGACTGTGATCAAATTGTTATTTTTGGCTTAGAACTAATTTTATCCAATATTCTAATATTGATTGAATGTAAGTAATAATCAAAATAGTATCTGTGTATCGATAAAAAACCATATATTTTTATCAAACAAATTAACTATGCATCCTTTAAATAAATTAAAAGTGAGATTACAGTCTAGTGGGTAGAAAGCTGGGCGAGTCATCTTTGTTTTTGAGAATGTCATTGCATTTGTTGACCGTCTCAAACAGGAGGAACGTATCACCAACACTGAAAAGTGTGGCCAGGCAGCGGGCAATGAGCTTGCGAGTTGGGGGACCTGGTGACTCTTGTATCCGCTGAGTCAACTGTTCCACGAGCTTCTTCTGGCACCCCTTGATGTCTGACTGCAACAATACGACGACACAAACGTGAGGAATATAAACAGGGTAGGATTCTGGTAGAAAAGAACTTTTAGAAAATATTAACATATTTATTTTTATTTATTTAGCAATGCATCTTACTACCCGTTCAGATCATATGCCTAAGTACTAATTATGCTAATGAGTTAGGAATTAAGAAGGTTGAATATAGAAGAAGTGAGACCATATTTGTGTGGAGGGTAAGTGGAAAACCATTTAGGAAAAACCACCCCCAGTTTATTCGAGCAAGATTCGAACCCTAATCTCCCCATCCTCAGTAGTCTAACTCAACACGAAACTAGCATATTAGCTAACTATGCCACCAAGGTGGATATTAACATATTAACTTTTAGAAAATATAAGTACATTAATTGCAGACAACATTGATAACATTTCCCTATATTATTATTGTTACGTTATAGATAATTATAGTATCTATCAAAAGGGGCAGCTGCAGGTTCCATTACATGATGTACAATCGTTGTAAATCTAGTCACTTTTCTATATATCTTATGAAAATTAGGCTGTAGCACACCAATGAAAGGCTAGAAATAATAAATATATTAATGTAATAGGTGCTGAGTGAAAAAAGAAGCCTAGTGACTTAAATTAATGTGAAATATTATGCTAAGGATTGGGGTAGTAAAGTTAAACCAAAAAAAAAAACTAATGCAATGAACAAAAGAGATTTTAAAATATCAGGTCTTATGATCAGTACCGGCTATTACAATAATAGGGTAGGTATGACGAATAAATGTATTCACATTTGCATGAAGGGAGAAAGTAAATCCAGCCAGGAAAAACTTCCCTCAGTACACCTGGCCAAGATTCAAACTCCAACCTCCTCGTCTCCATCAAATCCTACAAGATGACCTTAGCCCACGTGCTCATCGATGGTGGTAGCACAATGATTACTGATGAATTTATCTAAGAGGTAAGAATGAGTAGAGGATTTTAGAGGAAATAGGTCTGTGTTAAGTGTTGAGAAAGGATCAGGATATGACCACAGTTCATCACATCAAAGTTCATATGGTTTAAAATGATTCATCAACAGACGAGTTAGTGTGAAAGTATAGAAGGCAGTGTGTGTGGGTTGATACTCTAAACTGGGTAATAACATTTACAAGGCCATAAGCCTGAGTCTCTTTGAGACATCTGTCCATCAAAAGCCTGATCTTGAAATAGAGGGTGGACGTTTTAATAGAAGTTCCAACGATCATGATCATTCAATTTCCAGTCATTCTTTAAAAAATAAAACAGAAGTTCTACTATATTTTTAAATACTAATGACATTCTATAAAGGCATAAATCCTCCAAACATTTTTTTTCAACACACGGGTGTTTGAATGTGAAGATAATGCAAACAATGAACTTTGTATCCTCTTTGCTTGTGTGATTGTAAAAAACACATTCATGTTAAGACATTTCAACTACGCTGGAGAAGGTTGCACTAGGGAGGGGGTAGCTATTACCTATTATATTTAGCAGACTGCTCTAGTTTAGTTGTTAAAGGCATTTAATTGCTAATTCTTTTAGCTTACATATGTAAAGTACGTTTGTGATTTAGTTGTGTGCATTTATCACAGCCCTTTGTTCATATTTATGAGACTTCTTTTTTTTAATTTGAAGTAATTATTTAGAATCTTTAGGTCATTTTTAGGTACCTAATAAAAATCCGTGCTTTGGTGATAGCAATGCTTGCAAACAAGCAATGTGTTTATTAATATTTGGTAGGTTAGCAAGAGGTAGACCGAGGTAACAGTATCCCCTCATGATTCTAGGAAATATCGAGAGGTAGGTCAGAGAGTATGGGGGTGAGAAATGCCCACACTCCCCAAGCAATCCCGATAATGGAGAGAGAGATACACAGTAACCACCAATCAAACACATCGTTATCCCCCTGTAAAGGTATACCAAGTTCAACAACAGTTTCAACAGGGTTGTTACTTGAATGGCGTCATAATGCTTTCTAATCTCCAAAAGGTCTACAAAACATACAATAGAGTTTCATTAATAAAACAGTGTTTTAAAGGGTTATGTAAATTCACATAATAGCACATAATAGATGTATAAAGTGTGCTCATAAGTATGTATTTAGTAGAGTGGTAAATCAAATAAATTTAAACACAAAATAAAGAGTCAGCTCGCCTAAGTAATAAATATATAGAAGATGTCAAAGAATAAAAGTAAATTAGTCATCATATGAAAACTAACATGATATTTGTTTTAGAGTTGTCAAAATTGACATCATCTAACAGCTGTAGAATGATAGAATATACAGTATATCATTTTATGATTTATATATATATATATATATTCGCACCACACCTTATTACCAGTCAGGACTGGCCGCATATTCAAACCAAAAGGAAGAAAATATAATTTGAGGAAATGTGCCCACATGTGTGTGAGAAGAGAGTGGGAAACTTTTTTTTCTTAAAATCTCAATTATTATGACCCTTTGTCATAAGTATAAAACAAGGTGTATCTTTACTTATGGGGTATGTAAGATTTACAAAATATATACAAACACTATATATTTATCATTTAAAAATTATTATTTAACATTATTTCGGATTTTAGTTACTAAGATGAGATTATGGAATATGTATAGCTTGCATTGTGCACCAACAACTTTGAGGGTACAAAGTTAGATAAATCAAATCTGGGCAGGGGCGAATCAATAAATTCGTGAGGTGAGGGGCCACTTGCAAAACGTGGGGCCCTATGATTTTTTTTTTCTAAATCATTAATATAAAAAAATGTATAACGAAAATTAATATAAAGAAGTGGTTTTATAAGTTAGACCCTTTATTAACTGATAAGAACCAAACTAAAAACAAACTTTTTGGTTCCAATCACTGTTCAAATCATAATTGCACTTATTATAATGGTTTCTGTGGTGGTCATGTTCCTTAAAAATTATTGTTAATTCCAGCTATTGGTTCCAGTTCGATTCCATCTGCATGCGGCAGCGTTTGGGGATGCTCGTCGGAATGAAAGAGATAACTATATTATCTATTTATTGCACTTACAAATAATTATTTCACAAAAACTATAATTTCTAACATTTTAGATAGAGTAATTGAAATGTGCTTGGCTTTATAGCCCCCCCCCCCCTCAATCAGGCCTTGTATTTAGGGGTACGCGAACCAAAAAGGATGAATATCGCTGGTCAAGAGGAAGTTCACCCGCGTTAGCGTGGAACGGATGATTAAAAAAAAAAATCACCAGTATGTTCATCCGGCTGGGATTCAAAACCGAACCACGGCCGTCTAAGTACGATGCGAGTCCAACCACTCAATACCGCACGGTCGATGCCTCTATTTGTGACAAACTTCTTAAAGAGTCGTGTTTCATTCCTTGGTTTACAAAATATATAAAAACAAACTATTTCAGGAGTAAGGAGCAGTGTGTGAAGGTAAAAGAGATGGACATGATAAACTGGCCCGAGCAACAGGATAGACCGTGTCCCGTGGGATCATCTAAAGAAACAGGGGGGTGTGTGTGAGAGAAAGAATGAGGCTGGGGTCCAAGAGCATTCTGCTAGTTCTCGTAAATAAATGAATACAAGGAGAAATTGGTGCACACACGGCGCGCCGGTGGTACAAGACGGTACTTCCTCCTCTGTGTATACTGCATTATGAACAAGTGCAGCGCACATATACAATATTGTGTTTTTATTATTATTTAGTCCAGGCTCCACGAGAAACATTTTAAAACACAAAGTCACTTTAACAAAACAAAGAGAGAAAGAAACTTATTTATAATATTAATATTATTAATACAAGTATTTTATATATATATATTATTAATACAAGTATTATATATATGTATATACTTATATATATGTATAAATATATATATATATTTCATTCCGTACACTTTGTATGAATGTCTAATTATGCTGGATGACCTGGCGGTCTAGGGGTCAGGTGTCAGACTTCTGAGATGGGGGTCCGGGGTTCAATCCTCTGTCCCGGCACAGATTTATCTGAATGCCAAACCCTTATTTCACCTCTGACAAGAAGTGTATTAATCACAACTTGTGGATATGGGGAATGCCAGGCCTCCACCGTGGTTCGGATCCCACGTTAAACTGTAGGTCCTCCATTTCATCCCACAATCACCCCTACCATTACACATTAGTGTAAGTGCGTATAACCTGAACGGGTAGTAAGACGGGGTGCTAATAATATTCTAACTGTACTAAATTTCAGCAACAAGCATTAATTTCTTTACCTCAACAATGGGAGGCAAAAAGCATAAAATAGCGAGTTTGACCCCTTATAACTTTACATCCATTACCGTTTCCAGCCTATAGTCCGGGTCAGTTTTTTATTCAAGTCATTTATTAATTTCCACAACCGGCTGGCTAGGCCTGTCGTAGCTTAATATGCCTTAAAATCTAACTAAGACCAGGGCAGGCACAGCATCCGGTCCCCGGTCGTTAATTTATCAATGTGAAAGGGTAAACCCACCTTTCCCCAATGATACATTTTTCGGCCATGCCGGGAATCGAACCCAGGACCCTTAGCTCAGTAGACAGACACGCTACCGACTGAGCTAAGGTGTCGGATAACCCCTTATAACTCGTGAAATGTAATGATTTGAAATTATTGAATCACTATCTATAGCTTATAATACACGTGTTAAAATTGGGTGACAACATTTTGATGGTCGAATGATCTTAAAGGGAAAATTAAGATGGGGGGGAATGGAGCCATTTTTATTTTTTCACCACGTATTATCGGGGTATAGGCCTAACTTCTAATTACGCTTAATGTTTTGAGGATGATACAGGTTGAATGCAAGAGGAATAGTACCCGCATTAACGTTGAGGAAGAGTGAAAAATATATCATTGCACCAAACTGGGATTCGAACCCCGACCTTCCGTCTTCAGAAGCCAACTTTAACGCCAGTGACGCCTTTGAGCGTTCGGCCATTGAAGCGAGTAATAATCGATTAATAATTAAGTTGTCGGGATGATTAGGGTTGAAGGAGCAACGAATTTTGTAATATCCCAAAAATATAATAACTTAAGCATTGCAGAGGGAAAAAAAAATATATTATTGGGAATGCGAAAGGCTTAAGGTGCTGCGGCAGAAGGGAGCGCGAGTATTTTTACAGTTTTTATAGCATTACATTTTTTGGCCAAAATAAATCAAATATTTCTCCAGTAGCAACATAGAGTTTAGTTTTCTGCACATGCTAATATCAACAGGTTTTGAATATATGTCAAGGATGTACTGGAATTTGGTTAAAGAATTTTAAATAAAGAGAAAAAGTTTTGACGAAATTCCAGGACACCCTTGACAAATATTCAAGATCTGTTGTTGTTAGCATGTGCAGAAAACTAAGCTCTATTTTGCTACTGGAGAAATATTTGATTTATTTTGGCCAAAAAATTTCAATTCTTTAGAAACTGTAAAAATTCTCGCACTCCCTTCGGCTGCACCTTAAGGTGGGGTGGAAGAAGACGCTAGAGAAGGCCATTGTTTTTGCAGTTTTTATAGCTTTTTTTTTCGAAATAAATCAAATATTGCTCAAGAAGAAACATGGGAGTTTAATTTTCTTCCCGTGGTGCTGTGCCGTGGTACATTTGTTGGATATCTGTAGTGTGTTCTGTATTAACTGATAACATTTTCTCCCTTTTCTCACGTCCCCTTCCATCCCATCTTAATAGCTCACATAAACTCCTGTCGGAACGGCCTTGGAGCGGTGGCAACCCTAAAATTTACTTTAGGGGGAGGGCGGAAGAATACAAGACATATCGAAGTTACTATTCTTATACTAATTTTTGCAATCAGAAGTGCTAATGGCATTTTTAATAAATCATGTATGAGACTGTATATCTTTCGTATATAAAGTATTAATCCTAGTCTAATTCTGGGTTCTTGCGGGGCTAGTTGTGGATACCACTCTACTCCCTAGTTCTGACCATAGGCGATGCCAGCCACCGTATATGCTTGAACTTCTTGAATAGTTTTTAGTCCACGACTTTGTTCGTCCCCACCGGGTATTTTCTCAGCCGAGGTTCCACTTTGTCCCAACGAACGCACCTGGACCTGATCTACGTTCATATGACTGTCTGTCCACGACTGAAGGGGTCATTAGTTTTCCGCCTTTAAAATTTATTCCAGGAGATTCGACACTTCTTCGGAGCTCTATATTATAATTTTGCTTCATATGTTTATTGGTTCTACCAATTATTACTATTTGCTTGCGTATTTGGAATAGAAAGAGGGGGAGAGGAGGAATTCCCTTTTCCCTGCAGTCCCATTATTTCCCCACAAATGTAATTCCTAGAAACGTGATTGTGCTTAAAGCACCATGCATGCTCGAAGGCAATACAACATCCTGAGAGTATGTCTATTCCCACGCCCCGGCAGCAACCTCACGTATCCATCCCATACACACACACACACACACACACACACGTAAAGTTGATTTATTGCGTCTACAAAATAGTGAGGGGAACATCGAAAAGAGAAAGTCTCACGAAATCACTGTTATAAATAGTATATTTTGAACAAAGCTCTCGTGTCGGTACCAACTGCCTAGTATCACTATGAGTCCCTGTCCGGCAGGCACGTTTATTATTATTAATTATTAATACTCCCCCCCAAGCCCCCATGGACCCACGGACAAAGACATCAGTCTCGTCGTGTGTTGTTTTTCCAGTGACGGGAGGTCAGGGTTAGAATCCCAGCCGGGTATAGTGAGGTGTTTTCTTCCCTAAATTATTTTCAACTCTCTCTACACACGAATGCGAGTAAAGCTTCCTCTAGTATTCTACCTTCTTCAGCCCTATCACAGTAGGGTAGATATGCTTATCACCTAAACGGGCTGTAAGACCCAGTGCTAAGAAAAATAAAAATTAGTGAGAGTCCAAAACGTTACAAAATATACTTTCATGTATTCAGTTGTCACAGCTGTAGGATAACTCTAGTGATGTTTCGTCAATGTTGGCTACTCCTCCATAGAGAGCACTTCAAGACGAGAACATTTAGCGCTCTAGGCCGTTGCAAGACATATTTGGAGAAGTTCCTCCGATTGCCCAGCCGGACAGTCCCACAGGAGTTCNCCCGTCACAGCTGACATTTACTACACGCCAGAAATGTCGCCAGTACCGCCATACCGCTCCTCTCAACCCCCTTGTTCAACTGGGGATTTGGGGGAAGAGGAGGGGGGGGGGGCAGCAGGGCTGGCTCCCTTGACGTGCTCAGCTATGGATCCAGAGGAAGTGTACCCATATTTTCTTGGAGGGAGTGTGGAAAACCATTTTGGAAAAACTACCCTC
This sequence comes from Timema shepardi, assembly GCA_902151425.1. Taxonomy (NCBI): domain Eukaryota; kingdom Metazoa; phylum Arthropoda; class Insecta; order Phasmatodea; family Timematidae; genus Timema; species Timema shepardi. Next base: position 27,907 of record CABFVX010001954.1, on the reverse strand, counting down.
ACTACACCCACCCGGAATTTGAGTCCCAATCTTCCTGTCATCGGCAGTACGAGTGACGCCTTAGACCACGTGGCTACCAAAGCAGGTTACATGCATTTAAAGAGGTGACATCACTGAGCATTGGCTCCTTATGCCAGTACCACGGTCAACTTGACGTTCACGCAACGTATTGTAACGTAAAGGTTGTCCACGCGTATTTAATTGGAAGTCGCCCAAATGCACTAAAACTTGAAATTGATGTGACACTCACAGTAGGAGTTATCCAGGGGAGAACTTTCACGTTATGTGAGGTGAAGTGAAGTGAAATGAAGTGTACCATGTGTTCTTGTCAGCCAATAGTTTTGAGAGCTACGTCAATACGGGCTGTTTAGCACTTAAATTATGTGTTTATGATAGTGTAGACACGCCTTCTTCGGCCTGGTTCGCTTGTCTGCGTCTTGTGAACACCAAAACACTGTGGCCTTTGAGGTAGATTCGCACGGGGTCAGATGTACGACTTGCGATCACATCAGTCGTGTATTTACCCAGAGCTAGCTAGTGGTCAAGAAACCCTCGGTCGTGCACGACTTCTACCGGCGGAAAACCAACCACTCTTTCAGTCGTGTACAGTCGTCTGGGTGTAGACTAGGTCACTCGATGTTGGCATGTGGAGATATTTCACTTGACTTAGAAAATACACTGCGGGAACGTCCAGAGACGTGGACTGGTCAATAAATTCAGGCAAATAATACAAGGTCGTACAATTGACCCCTTGATAACACAGCTTTATTTTTAGCTCTAGTAGTAAGCTTATATTGCATGTACTTGAAACCTAATCTCCTTCAGCTACTCCATTTCCATTTTAGTGAACAATTTGTTTTCAAACAGACCACATTCATTGGCTGTGCTTTGATCGAGTTGTTACGGTACATGAATCTTTATCACACACTATGTTTCTTTAGGTTAAGTGAATTTTACGTTACCGTAACGTAATCCTGACATAAGTCCTTACTTTACGAAGCGAGAGCTTAAGGTGGGAGTGTAGGGAACGCGAATTAAGGGGAGTGTTTTAGCACTTTTTGGAGACCTGGTGGTCTAGCGGTAAGGTGTCGGACTTCTGTGCTGGCGGCCGGGGTTCAATCCTCGGTCCCGGCAAAGATTTATCTGATTACCAAACACTTCCTTCACCTCTGACAAGACATCTTGTGAATGTGAGGAATGCCAGGTCTCCACCGTGGTTCGGATTCCACGTTAAACTGTAGGTCCTTCATTTCATCTCACAATCACCCTACCATTACATATTAGCGTAAGTGCGTATAACCCGAACGGGTAGTAAGACGCGGTGCTAATAATAATAATAATAATAATAATAATAATAAGCACTTTTTGTATCAAAACTTTATTTGCCAAAATAAATAAAATATTCACCCAGTAGAAACATAAATTTCAATTTTCTTCACATGGTGATGTCAACAATTCACGAATATCTGTCATGACTGAGCATAACGGCATTAATTTGATGACAAACTTTTTAAATTAAAAAAAAAGTCATTAAATTCCAGGACACCCTTGAACAGATATTCAAGAAATGTTGACATCACCATATGAAGAAAATTAAACTTTATGTTTGTACTGGAGAATTATTTTATTCATTTTGTCCAAAAAATATTTTGATATAAAAACTGCAAAAACACTGCCCTTTTTTCGCCTTTTCTACAATCCCACCTCAAAAGTACCACCTCAGAATTGTAACAATTCCATATTTTATTTTAAAAAGAATCATTTGGCGTTTATAAATCCTGAAAAGTACCATCGTGGGAATGTATTTCGATTCCATGTTGGATACTGTAGGAAATTCGGAATTGTTACAATTATTAGGATTTTGTTCTCAAACAAATAATACAGGATGGCCTACGTAAAAGTAGCCCGCCTCCTACATCCATTAGGCGCCTCACTCTGAATTGGAGGAAGTCAATCCCCTTCCACCCATATTGTGACATGAAGAATGAGTCAATAAAGCTTTATACAAGCAGTTCACTTGCTCATTCTTCATGTCACATTATGGGTGGAAGAAGATTGACCTGCAATTCAGAGTGAGGCACCTGCTGGATATAGGAGGCGGGCTACATTTATGTGGGCCAACCTGTATTTGCCAAGGGTTAGAGTAAGTTTATATTAATTATTCGTTTGAAACAAACTCTTGAATTGTACCAATTCCTACTTTTGTATAGCAAAAAATCAGGAATCGTTTCAGTTCCGAGTTTCTAGTCGTCTCTATGCAAACACCCTCAATAGCTGTGAGTAAGTAGTTTTAGAGTTGAGTATACGTTCGGAGAGAACATTTCGATGATGTATGAGCTGCTCGTTCACGCCTGAATCCTAACTTTTGGCAAGTTATCCGCGTCCTGTTCGATCATGTGTGCGTGGTGTGTGGGCGTGCACCTTCAATTTGTTCCGACCACGGACTAGGAGACAATGATGCATGCATAGAACCGCGATATTATTATTATTATTATTATCATCACCGCGTCTTACTACCCGTTCGGGTTGAACGCACTTACGCTAATGTGTAATGGTAGGGTGGTTGTGAGGTGAAATGGAGGACCTACAGTTTAAAGTAGGATCCGAACCACGGTGGAGGGCTGGCATTCCCCACATTCACAAGATGTGATGAATACACGTCTTGTCAGAGGTGAAGAAAGGGTTTGGCAATCAGATAAGTTTGTGCTGGGACCAAGGATTGAACCCCGGACCCCCAACACAGTGGTCTGACACCTTACCCCTAGACCCCCAGGTCACCTAGCCGCTATATTAGAGGTCGGAAGGACTGCTCATTGTTGGGACTAGTTTGTTTATTTATCACCCGCCTCGGTCGCGTAGTTGGCTAACGCGCTTGTCGTGTTGAGCTCGACTGCTGAGGACGGGGAGATCGAGGTTCGAATCTCGGTCGGGTGAACTGGGGTGGTTTTTCCTAAATGGTTTTCCACTCTCCCTCCACGCAAATGCGGGTTCACTTCCTCTAATTTAACCTTCCCAATTCCCAATCCATTAGAGTAATTAGTACTTAAAGCGTATAACCCGAACGGGTAGTAAGACGCGGTGCTAAATATTATTATTATTTATTTATCACCACCACACTGCGTCTCACAACCTGTTCTTCAGGTTATACGATATACGATAATTACTCTAATGAGGAAGTAAGAATTTTAGAGATAGTCTACCCGCATTTGCGTGGAAAACAATTAGAAAAAACCACCCTCAGAAGACCCAACCGGGATTAAAACCCCGTTATCCCCGTCATTAGAATACCAGTCTAACGCGAGAGTGACGCCTTAGACTGTTCGGTCAGTGAAGCGGGTATGGGCATAGTTCAAAGTGATTCGGTTAAATGTAATAAGCAATTTATTTTTTTCTAGTTCAGTCGTTTGCGAACAAGAGCTTGTGGATCGAAGTTTGCGAACTAGAGTTTGTGGAAAAAATCAAGGTAAATAGAATCTATATCTGAATCGGATATGATTTTACACTTGTAAAAGTTCCATGAAATAATTTTATTATATTATGTATACGAAGTCATGTAATTTAAATCTGTCGCTTTTGATGGATAATATTAATAGTTACCTATTAAATTAAACTAATATTTTCTATTATTTTTAGCACCGCGTCTTACTACTCGTGACAAGGAAATACATCTTTATTTCACTTCACAACCCCTGTTTAAGGGTTAATAAGACATATATGAATCGGCGTGTTTATTAATTATTCACTTCACTTTTTTTCGTCCATCCAAAGACCAAATAATTAAAGCTTTCAGTTAAATGTCCCAAATTAACAAATATTCCAGTGTTTTTTTTACTAGATTTTGCAAAATCTCCTGTGTTTGTCCAGTTTTTCAGGCGCGTGGTGACCCTGCTGGAAAGCCTTCGCGGATATCCCTGGAGACCCTCGGCTGGACCTCAGCTGTCTGGAGATGGGCAGGAGAGGGAGGGAGGTCACGCACGTGGCGAGCGTTAATGCTATAAACAATGCGGTCAACTCCGACGCTTCGCGAGGTTTAAAGCGCTCTTGGTGGAAGTTTAATTAACTCGCCAGGTAACCACACGTTTAAACAGCGTCACGTAGGTGCCTGACAAATACGAATGCCATCTCCCAGTGATCTCTATGATTAGCACCAATTTGTTGAACAGAGAGGAGAGGGTCTGTTTTTATTCACGAAAACGGCTAAAACGAACCACAAATCGAAAAAGGATTGTGTCGAAACGTTGAGAGAACGTTTTAATTGTGTTATGGATTTTCACCAGGGGCATTTTTTTTCCGCTCCGTGTTCAATTTTTCACATGAAGTTCTTTTTAGAAAATACGAACCATATTTTTGGCGTCCATTAATGCTAACATTTTAGTGTTTTATTAATGATATTTTATAGGTCCTATTGCTAATATCTATAAAAAGTGACAGCCATAGATCACATGAATTGACGTATTAATAAATGAAGGTAGCCAAGCAACATTTTAGATGTATAATAGGTTCTTACTGCTATGAAATCCTGTACTTGTGTGCGATTTCCACATGTAATTAATTACACTAATGAGATAGCAATTAGGTTTTTTAGCACCACGTCTTACTACCCGTTCGGGCTAAAAGCTATTAGTAATGTAGAATTTAAAGGAAACATTTGCGTGGAGGAAGGTTTTTCCAAACTCTGTCCACACAGGTACCCTTCTTCTAAAATTATTCTCCCCATTCCTACCCCTGTTAATAGCACGGGGTTAAAATTGCGGTGAACAACGAATTCACACAAGAGGGTGAAACCTCGTATCAAAAGCGCACAAGGGAAAAAAACATTTACTGCATAACGTGGCAACATCACAAACAACTTGTGCCCACGGTGACCTGGTGGTCTAGAGGTAAGGTGTCGGACTTCTCTGCTGGGATCCGGGGGTTCAATCCTCGGTCCTGGCACAGATTTATCTGATTGCCAAACCCTTCCTTCACCTTTGACAAGGCGTGTATTAATCACAACTTGGGAATCCCAGGCCTTCACCATGGTTCGGATCCCAGGTTAAACTGTAGGTCCTCCATTACATCTCACAATCACCCTATCATTACACATGAGCTAAAGTGCGTATAAATCGAACGGGTAGTAAGACGCGGTGCTAATATTAATAATAATAACTTGTGCCCACAATGATGGTGGCCACGAGCTATAACGTTGAATGTGATTCTCAAAAATGTAATCAGCAAACGGTCAATAGCTTTTCAATATTTGTACTAGATTGGGTTAGGTTTGTCCAACGTCAACCAACGGTGTTGTCATCCTCAGGGACACAGAGACTACAAACAATGTTGCTCTTTAGCTGCACCTACTTTGTGCGCTTCTGATATAGGTACCCCAAAGCAGGTACACAAATTCGTCCTGTGCGCTTTTAGTACGTAACAGTTACGTAAAGTTAAAAAAAAATTGGAAAGTTGTATGCCTCAGATAAAGTGGGCAGCTAAAGGAAAAGTGGAGGTAGGGGGCTGATCCTACACACCTGGTTAGAGAGATAATACAGTACTGCGGATGCGGATACGTCATTGCAACCTGTCCCCGACCTTTCTACGGGACGGGGAGGGGGGTAAGTTTTATAGCCCCATTACCGGAAGAAATGATGCCCCCAGGAGCCAGATATTTCACACTTACGATGACCCCGGGGTGATATTTACGATGCCGAGCGACAAGAGCCAAGGAAACTTGTTTCAGGAACAAGAAACTTGCATTGTTTCGTCTTTTTTTTTTTCAGTGATACAGCCGTTTTACCAACTGGCCGGGGTTATACGCGTATTCACAATAATGAAGTAGTGGATTAGTAAGGTAGAATTCATAGTAAGTGCACCCGAATTGGCACGTGGGGGAACTATTTAGAAAAAAAACCCACCATCCAGTCAGGTCTGAAATTCTAACCCTCACTTCCAGTCGTCAGCAAATCAGACTAGAAACCATCCATGCGGGTTATTTTACGTTGATCCGATATTCCTGGTTTCAAACCCAGCCGAGGTCGACAAATTTTTCTTGCGCTATAAATACCATAGCACAACTTTCTTCGGAGGAAACGTAAAGCCGTCGATCCCATAACTCACAATCAATTAATTCACAAAGATATACTAGTAGTTTGTAGTTTCACCCAATACTAATGTATATTAGCTTAAATCTGAAAATTGAGTTGAAATAAATTATTTCCATTAAGTTTTAAGTTTGGGAAATTATACCAATAATAATTCACCGACAGTGGAAAAAGAGTTCAAATATTTACCTCACCACTCATCACTGGACAGTTTACTTTTAAACCATAGTTGACTCGTTTAAGGTAATTTGACAATAAAAACCTTATTTTATAGAATGAGTGAATGAATAATAATAATACTTTAATAAATAGTGATTCAATTATTTTAAATTATTATAGTTCTCAGGTTATAAGTAGTTATAAGGGGGTTAAACTTACTATTTTATGATTTTCATGTTTTAGCAGAGCATAATATGCCAGAGAGAAGGTCAGATAATCCCAACTAATGACTTTCCTCTCCACCACCACCTTATTTTTTGGGATACTTAAAAAAATGTAAATACTATCTAGTCTTTATTTTTCAAAAAATCAATGTAGCACTGGCAGAAGAATGGTAGAAAAAAATTACAAGAAGATTATCGTGATGGTTGTCTTTGTTTTGTTTTCATTACTTCTTGAATATTGGGTTTGATGTTTGACAAAGCACACCACAAATCACTTTCCACTTCAAGTTGACAACTCTGTCTAGTTGAAGATTCTGTGGTGTTGCACGTGGCCTCAATGGTAGCTGAGGGCGGAGTTTTTCAAACTGGGTTCTTCCAGTTATCTCAGGCCTTTGGAGGCAATTTTAGAATACTCTTTATTTGTTTTTAGCACTATGGCATAGCATCAGTAATTAGGATTACCAAATTTTTCAAATATGGATAAATTATCAAAGAAGCAGACAGAACATGGGAAATTTTCCATTTGCTGTATACTTTTCTACTTGTAAACGTTAACTGCCGATTTTGAATGTTGATATTATTTGTGTAAAAAATGTTAAGAGGGCTTCAGCATGTATTTGTTATGATGCAAGGGTTCCTTTAGAATAAGGCTTACGAGTTTGAAAATAAACATTATGCATGCACACTTTTGGCTGGTCATCGAATTTATTACAACTGGTAGAAGTGTTACCAATAACGCAAAAGTAAAAGTGATTCAAATTAAAATTAACTTAAATTTGTATGATTTTTAACGTTATTTTCGAACTGCTACACGCCCCCCCTGGAAGTGCTTCATGTCCCCCAGATAGACCACACTGTTATAAAGTCGAAAAAATCTTAGTAATTATCATTGTCAAATGACCTTAACAAATTATTTTAAAAACGAGTGTGTTTTATACATCTTCCTTCCTTCTAATTATATTTTAAAAATATAGTGAATTGATGAATGAGCATTTAAAATTGAAAGTGTAATTAAAACTAAAAACATGTAATTTATATTTTTTTTAATACATCACATTTGACTTGTTATTATAATAATGATAATAGTAATAATGTATTATTATTGTTATTATGATTATAAAACTAATGATAACTATTATTTAACTAATTTGTAAAGGCATCAAGATATTAAATAAATAATTGTGTACTAAGTATGGGTTTTTTTACTGGAAAGTGATCAAACGTACCATGATATTGTATTTAAAAGTTCAAGTACCATCATTCACTCATTATTGCTTAATATAATATTAATTTTATCAGCTTTTATTTGAAAACTAATGGAATAAAATATACTTGGAAAGTTTATCAACTGAGTTATGAAAGGTCAACACGCATCACACGAGAAAAGACTGACCTTTGAGGTGATATTATAAAGACCTTATCCAGAAAGTGCGAGAAAATGAAGAATTGACCTTTAGAGTGACAACCGAGAGGTTAGAGAAAATATGATAACACAAAGGAAGCATTGACATGAGTAGCAACCAAAAACTTAGAGAAAGCACGAGAACACGAAAGAAGCATTGACATGAGTGACAACCAAAAACTTAGAGATAAGCACGAGAACACGAAAGAAGCATTGACATTAGTGACAACCAAGAGGTTATAGAAAGCACGAGAACACGAAAGAAGCATTGACATTAGTGACAACCAAGAGGTTATAGAAAGCATGAGAACACCAAATATGGAAACGGTAACCTTTGAACGACAATCAGTACACTATAATATACTACGCGAGAGAACACCAAGGAAGGGAACACTGACCTTTTGGGCAGCCACCAGGACCTTATCGAGGAAGCGCAGCCACTCGAACACGAACACCGGCCTTTTGGCTTCTGGAATCTGCTGCAGGGCCTCTTCGTTCAGAGTCAAGCTGTGGCTTAGCTCCATCATCATAGCGACAGGCCTGAAACACAAAAGTGATCAGTGATAGTTAAATGTGTTTGTTTAGTTGGTTTAAAACCGTGATATAAAAAACTTTGGAAAATCATACCGGACTGCGCTTGTTGTTTTTAATGAAAGCGGAGCCTTGACATTCTTTTCTTTTTTATCTACTGCTTATTATACTATCTGTTCATGTTATATGTATGACAATTAGTCCTTACTCTAATTTAGTATGGATGAAGAATTAAGCATTTTAGAGGTAATATATCCGCACTTAAGTGGAAGGAAAGTGAGAAACTATTTTAGGAAAAACCACCCTCGGTAGATACGACCGGGATTCGAACCTCAAATCCCCCGTCATCAGCAGGCCAGTCCAACACGAATAACGCAAATATAAAAAAAATTAGACCATTCCCCCACTGAAACGGGTAAGGCGTATATTGAACCGGTCAAGATTCAAACACGGCACGTCCGGTGCGAATACGCCGCGTGTATTTGGATCCACATACAAAGATGTACTACTTTGTATCCATGAAGGATTTAAATGCATATTTTGCGAAGCCCAGGTCGTGCCAGAATGTGTTAATATGTCTTAATCCACCATTGACGTGAAACTCGTGTAGGCTATACAGGTAGAATCAGGCGTATCGTGGTGTGCTGTTCTGTATTCTACTTTTAAAACAGTTAATAAGATCAGTAAAACCAATTTAAAAAAGTAAGAAAACATTTTTTTCTTAGTATAAAATAAATAAATTATGCCTAGATAAATGCTGTCGAATGAATGTTAAGCCGCACTTTGATACGTTTTCTAGTCAGAGCGTTCGTTATCTTGTGTCTAATTTTATCACGTCTGACTCGCAAGCGGCCTCGATTCGAGTTGGTCTGAACTTGTGAGCGGGGGGGAAAAAAACATATTGAACCGACTGGGGTTGGCCACACTGCGAGCGCTAGCGGGAACATCTTCACTGTCGCTCAACGCCCAACAACGAACAGCCATGTTTGATTTCTATCGCTGTCACGCTCAGTTACCAAGCGGTTTCGGATGAGTCAACGCAGTCGAATATGGACGCCGAGGCAGTTATCGCTGCTGTTTACAAGCACAAAGTATTGTGGGACACGTCAGACAAGAACTTTAAGGACAGAAGGGCTTGCAGTATAGCTTGGGAGAAAGTCTGTAATGAAATTAACAATCATGACTGTGAGTATATCATGTTTTACTGTACACTATACTTCGCTGTTTAAATACCTCTGTTATAGTTTTATAAATGGTGTGGATAATTAAACTACACTAAGTTACAAAATAGTTCATTAGATAACGCGATTTAATTTGTGGTACATAAAAGTATTTAACCCGTTCTTCGCACGGTTAAACAGCACTAAAACTAAATAAAATTATAACGTTCAACATCTGGCTGCCCACTTTTTTTTTATAGTTCCTCTTTGTACAATCCTGAGCTAACTATGGCGATCACACACCAATCATGATATTAATCAATTTAATATTTGAGACAAAATATTAACTAAAACAAACACAATTTATTAACAACGCAATATTTACCTAGACACGATCATAAAGTAAGATAAACGAACTAATAGACATTGTTAAAGAAATAAAGTCTGTTCAGCGTAGGAATTGTTTTCTGAAAGGCCTTTTCTCTACCAGAATAATATTATATAGTATTATTATTATTAGCACCACGTTTTACTACCCGTTCGGGTTATACGCACTTACGCTAATGTGTAATGGTAGGGTGATTGTGAGATGAAATGGAGGACCTACAGTTTAACGTGGGATCCGAACCACGGTGGAGACCTGGCATTCCTCACATTCACAAGATGTCTTGTCAGAGGTGAAGGAAGGGTTTGGTAATCAGATAAATCTGTGCCTGGACCGAGGATTGAACCCCGGACCCCCAGCACGGAAGTCTGACACCTTACCCCTAGACCGCCAGGTCACCATTTTATATAGTAGGATATTGGTAGGGAAAAAAACCTTTCAGAGAGTTATTATTATTTAGCACCACGTCTTACTACCCATTCGGGTTATACGCTTTATGTACTAGTTACGCTAATGGATTAGGAATTGGGAATGTTGAATTAGAGGAAGTGAGCTCGCATTTGCGTGGAGGGAGAGTGGAAAACCATTTGGGGGAAAAAAACTCCCCCAGTTCACCCGACCGAGATTCGAACCTCGATCTCCCCGTACTCAGCAGTCGAGCTTAACACGACTAGCGCGTTAGCTAACTACGCCACCGAGGCGGGTGTTTAGAGAGTAATTCCTAACGTGAATGAAGTATATGTTTGGGGTTGGGGGAGAGCATCACAGTACACCAAAGAACAAATAAAAATATATACTCTGTATCATAACATATTGAATAATAATCATCATGGTATTTCAAAGAGCATCACAGTTCACCGAGTTGTATCGCCTGAATTTATTTTAATTTTAATGCCACTGCTAGATAGGCCCTTATATTAATCCTTAAGATTTTTGGTTGTGTTATTGCAACCGTGTTGGATCCCCTTTAATATGTTCTTTAGTTTTTGTATTCGTTTATTTTTAGAGTTTATCTCGTCTACCTATATAAAATTCAAATTTTCTAACACATTAAGATTTTTTTTTTTTCTTTTCGCCATTTCCCACCCCCCTACTTTTAATTTCCAAACTTTCCATCGTTTGTGGTTAGTGTGGGGTGGTGTGTTTACAAACTTGGCAAATTTAAATTTTCTTCCATGCCAAAAAGAAGATTTTAGGCTTAATAATTTTGGAAAGATTTTAAGCTACCACTAGCCCCCCTCCCCAACCTCACCTCTTTTCACTTGCCATTTTGAAATTTTTGGATTTAATTGATTAGCTTGCAGGTATATGGTTTATTTACGTGCTTGCCAAATTTCACTTTTAAACCACACCGAAAAGTAGTGTTTTACGGGTTCTACTTGAATATTAGTGGTATAAATCTCAAGCTCTTACATTTCCCAGGGTTCAATTTTGAAATTCGTTATGTTCAGACGTAATTCTTCTCCCCTGGAAGGTCTATAAAATACATGTCGAACTTACATTTTATACTATTATACTAAAAATGTGTTTTTTATATTAGTTTAAGAAATCTTGAGGAAAACCCTCCTTTCCTATTTACTACTCCATTTTGAAATCTAAGCCCTTAATGGTTGTTTGGGGTAGTTTTTATACCCGCATGAACAATTTTAATTCCATACCACACTAAAACGTAATTTATTATTTTAGTTTTAGGAATTTTGAAACCCCCGTTTTTAAATAATAAAAAAGTAAACACATTTNCCTAATTTTAGTTTTCTACCCCCCCCCCACACACACACACACACAGAAGTAGTTGTTTCTACAAGTTTTGGAAATCGTAACACCCTCTCTCTTTCCCCTCTCAATTTAAACAACTTCATATAAATTTTGAATTTTAAGAAAAAATCCTACCATCTGGAGTAGGTTGTTCTTTTACCTTCCTTATAAATTTAAATTTTCCGCCATACCTAAAAGTTATTTTTTTGTTCATATCACCCCCCTTCACCCATGTTTCCTAAAGCCCTGGTTAAAATTTTTAACATTTTCAGCCCTCAATGTTTATTTGGAATGGTATTTTTACTTGCTTGCAAAATTTAACTTTTATACCAAAATGAGTAGTAGCGCCAAATTTTAATTTTCTACCACCTCTAAAAAAAATTCAATTATAATTTCCCCATTTTGAAATTTCTCGATTTTAGATTGTCCTTGTTATATGGGGAAATTCCAATACCGACGTCCTACCCAGCAAAATTTTAAGTTTCTAGGCCCAGAGGTTGGAGGCAATATGGGGATGAACGAGTTTAAGGAGTCCTAAATCTTTCTGCCCCTCTACATTTTATTAGGGGATGAAATGTGAAACATCCTCAATAACTTCTCACTCAATTCAAGAAATAAAATTTCATTTTAAATTCCATGTCTCAATATCCACTAGTTAAAAAGAGTTTTGAAAGCTTTCAACCCCCCTTTTTTACCCCTTATAGGTCAACTTTCGCAAAATCCCAACTTATCTCTTTCTAAGGGCCTGAATGTTTCTGGATGGGAGGGAGTATGGTGATGAGTGGGTCAGTAGGTTTTACATTTTATATATTATAAAAAATATATCATAGAAAATATTCTATGACTAAAAAGTTTCGATACAATTATGTGTATGCATACATATAAGTACATGTATTATAAATACTATAATACCAATTTTATATATATATATATATATATATATAAAATTATCGTATTGAGACTATACATTATGATGTGACTCTGCATAGTATTGTATAGGCCTATATTTCATTTGTCTTCTTTGGTGCTGACTGACAGCTGACAGCTAAAAGATTTGAAAAGTTACCAGACCAAATTATGTAGCCCTACGCCGAACCATAGATCTGCAAAAACATGTGTGTAGCAGCTGTCACTTCTGACGGTCAAAATTAAGGTATATACCTAAATGTTGACTGTCAGAAGTCAGTTGTGAGCTGTCAGTCAGCACCAAAGAAGCCACGCGGCTACTGTAGCAGGGGAACTGCTTGAAGCCGCCTTGCGGTTTTTCAAGATCACGCCGTTTGGTATGCACGGCACCGCTCCCAAAGTCGTATCGTCTTAAAGCAGCCTCACATGATCATTGGCGTTGGATGTAGCATAAATTACAATAATAAATATGATATTAAATTATATTAGAATTAATTACTATATTAAATTATGCATTTAATTTTAAAGTATTTGTTGATATTTTGAAGCAGAGAGAAATGATGCAAACATCCGCCCAACCCCACAGCCTCTCTTGGCTGCGTGTACAGTCCTAAAAAAATATATGCCACAATAATTCATAAACATAATTATTTTATTATGCTATTGACGATTAAAAATAACTTAGGTTTTGTCTATTTTTCAGATGCAGCTGTTAAAAAGAAATGGAAAAATCTTAAGGATTACTACCGTTCTGAACTGATTAAGCTGGCAAGACACAAGTCTGGAGAGTCAGGCTCTTCTAAGAAAATCTCTCGTTGGCCTTATCTGGAACAAATGGCCTTTATCAAGACAACATTGTGTAATAAACCACGTATGTGTAGTCTTCAGCGAGAAAATTACAATGAAAGTGACGAAGAAGATGAAACTGAAATTGGAAATCTGTTTACCATTAAAAACGAAAATCACAACGATGAAACAAGTTTAGATGCAGATACTTCTAATTTTGAAAATCAACCTGGGCCATCGAACACAACCCCAAATTGCACTCCGAGCGATAGCAATTCATTTAAAATGGTGGGAAATTATAAACGCAGCCACCAAGAAGCCTTTATAGAATCTTATATCGATTTGGAATCAAGAAAGAAAGCCCTTTTGGAGATGAATATGGAAGAAGATGATGACTTGTTATTCTTTAAATCTCTACTCCCTAATATTAGAATCTTACCTCGAGCAGAAAAACTGTTACTGAGAATAAAAATTCAAGAGCTTGTCTACAAATCAGTAGTACAAAATTCCACCTAAAGCCCGTTGATCATCTTCAAACAAATGTTGCAACATTTTCTTCCACATCACTTGCGTCAAATGTGAGCCGGTGATTGGGTCTCATTCTACCACCCTGAAGACCACCTTTATGCTGCTGCTACAAACACGCGCAGGAGAAAATTGAATATTTACGTCCGATGGTAAACAATGTTAGTGAATAAGTTTTAAAAGACAGGAAAGAAAAGTTTTCCAATAAAACACTCCTAATTTCTGGTTACATTGTATTTTAATATAACCACCTTCTCATACAAATAGAAAATATTTTAATCGTTAAAATTCTCGAGCTCGATATAATTCGGAATATTTTAAGTTTTATGTGACTCCACACACACACAAAAAGTGGATTTTACCATTCTGTCTGTCCTAACGTGTATGTCACGGGGCTTAGATTCGAAACGGTCTAATGGATTTTGCTCAAACTTGATATTTATGTGTTATGTGGCTTTGAATTGAAACATGTTTTTTTTAAATTTTGGCCACAGCCCTTTTAATTTAACGTAGTTTACGCCGGAATCACTATCAACTTAACGTTCAATCAATCTAAGGAAACTAATGCGAGATCAGGATTAACGTAACGTAACGTAACGTAATAACTCGAGCAAAACACCAGCAATGAAATTAGACTGTTTGAAAGGGAAAAAAATTACTAAAATAAAACAGAAATATTTAGGGCTGATTGATTAGGCTGCAAGTATTGGCAATAGAACTTACTGGATGTACGAAATAAAGTGTAACAAGAGGTTACAAAGTTTTAGAGATCGCGAGACGGGGACAATCTATACCGAAGAGGTCGTCTGCATACCCTAAGCAATAAAATTAAGTTCTAAATAAGCGTGTTAACGTTGCTTGCCACATGATTGGTTGGCTAGAGCACGTGGTTCAATTCACTTAACATTCACTTAACGCTAATTTCACTTGGAGAACCCTCGAGTAAAGTGAATAAATTTAAAATTGATATTTATTATAGAAACTAATTACACAATTATTAATAATTAACAACCAATTAAGATGTATATAACTCTAATTAAATAATCCTGGAAACTAAAATATAAAAATTAGCCTTTTTTTGTGGAAAATAAATAAAAAGGGGATAATATACGGGGGAATTGTAAGGTTTTCTCTTTATATAAATATATATATTTATATATATTAGAAAGGGAAATAAATTTAGGTGCTAAGAAATAAATATCATTAAGAGTTAATTTTATACTTAAGTGTGATAATGAGAGTTTAAGTAGTGAACTAAAATTAGGAGTTACTGCATTTTGATGGCTTCCATTTAAAACCCTGAAGATTAAAGTTACGTTTTGTTGCGTTACGTGAACAATAAATGAATGAAATTTGATCGTAGTCCCAGCATTACTGATTTATTTATTTTAATTTGAAAATGGCTCTAACGAATTGGTTCAAAATAGGTATCTGTTAAGTTTTTTTACAATATAAATTATTGTGTAGCTTTGTTTTTCTTGTAATAAATTAACTAAATAGTAGTTTACTGGGGAATGAGTTTTAAAGAATTAGATTTTTTATAGCTCGATTTGGCTCAAAATTGATATATGGGAAAAATTTTAAAATTATGAATAACAATGTACTTTTTTTTCTAAAATAGAGTAATTCAAGCTGTTTTTTCTTAATTTTTTTAATTTACATTTTTTCAAAAATAGCATTTTCTTATCAATGTGTTATACTACTTAAAATTACTTTCAAAATCGAATTCAAAAACGAGTTTAGGACCTGCTTTGTAACTTTTTTTTCATGATAGATAAGACTATATATTTTTTATTCCTACAAACAATAATTTGATGGTACTTTACAAATAATTTAGTTCTGAAAATATGAAATAATAAAATTAGTAGAGCAATTTTGTTTAAAATATGAAATGAAGGGAGTTTATTGTGAGTAACAAGATTATATGTTTGTTTTTCTAAGGAACACTTATAATGGTAGGTTAATGATAAGCCAACTTATGAAGAAAAAAATTCTTAGTTATAATATACTATATGACAGAATGTGTATGATTATACCGTATCATTTATTCTGTAATATTTTAATTAATTTCCAGTGTGTTTTCCTTGATTAAACTTAAAACAAAATAAAGAATTTAAAGACTATATTAAATTCTACAACGAGTTCATATATTGCTTGAATTTAAGTTAATTGGTGCAATAAAACAATAACCTATTGCAAAGAAGTTAACATATAATAAATCAGTCAAAATTTGATTACATTTTACTATTATATTGTCATTTTTAATATAATGATAATATCTATCAAAAATTACAGCTGCAGATCACATGACCTGACGTATGAATATGTGAACGTAGATCTAGTATTTTTTTCCTTTAAATGTAACTTTGGTAGGTAATAGATCACGATCCGCTACAGTGGCCGCATGGTCTATGGAACTACTTTCGCAGATTACTGGCCTGCCGAGAACGGGGAGATTGCATGGTTCCATTGCCAGTCGGGTGGTTTTCCATTCTCCCTCCTAGCAAATAGGGTTACAATTCCTTTAAATTCAACATATCCTCATTACTAAAGACTATTTCAATTATCACAATTTCGCTGTTGTCAAACGAAGAATGCAGGAAAACAGCGCGAGACGTATGCTGATCCGGGTATATCTGATTTCCCGGTAATCGGCCGTGAAATGAGCTCTTCGAGATGTGCCGCTGCTAGTTTACCTTCGAGAATACTTCTTGACAGTGGGCGGTGCTGCTGTCGCCGGAGTTGACGGCGCCATCCTCGTCTTGTTCGTCAGAGTCTTGACGCGCGTCGCGACGTACGCCACACAGCGTCGCAACACTCGACCCACGCACCGCCACGTGATCATCGCGCAAGTACCAAATAATAAATTATCAACAGGTCTTAACGTACAGTCAATTTGCTTATAAAAAAAAGGGGGGGGAAGTATTTTTTTTACTCGAACTAGTTTTTTTAACACCGCGTCTTACTACTCGTTCAAGTCATATGCTTCGAACTAGTCGTTTATCCAACCCGTGTGCATGGGGAGGCCCAAGAGACTCGTAGCTACGATGCAGATTTTATCCATTACAATTCAATCTAATACTCATCAGCAGGGCTCTACAAAATGGGTCGAAATCACGTGTTGGAAAATTGAAAGTTTTGTTGGGCCCACTCCAATATACTCGCCAAATTTAACCCCCCAAAAAAGGTACAACCTGGAGAGGATTCTTGTGTTTAGAATGAGATACGTTTTGAAGGTTGTTTTAAATCCAAACATGTATTTGGTCTATTGTTCCAAATTTAAATAAGTGTAGAGAAATCATTAGTGATCTAGAGTTTTGTTGGGCCAAGGAAAAAATATATATATATCCTCTAAATTAAAATTAAGATTAATTATTTTTAATTACAAAATTTATGAGTTTTAAGTTACCCAGAGTGAGTATATCAATACATAGCCCCTCCAAAAAATAATAATAATTTAAAACAAATTGGCTCACATTGTAAGTTCTTATCTAGATAAACTTATTACTAACTAATACTATTTCTAGAAAGTTACTCTGCGAAACAATTAATTAGTTTTTAGATAAATTATTTGTATATTTTGGTAAAAATTAAGTGAGTGAGTGTGTGTGTGTGTGTGTGTGTGTGTGTGTGTGTGTGTGTGTGTGGAAATTTACTAGGATCAAATTCGATTATGTTTCTTTTCGCATAAACTACAATTTTTACTCATATGTTAGATTAACTAATGCCATGAACTATATTAATAGATATAAAGCGATAGTTTTTGCTAAAAGTATTAAATACAATATATTGTAACGAATACCAATGAGGTTTGTACTCAAAAAGTGCCAATCCGAAATGAAAAAAATACTCGACTAGGAGGGCCGCGTTTTATCAACAACTATTTCAAATATTTATCGACATAATTTACATATTTATAATAAAATAGGGAACAATTAGCTACGATTATTGTTTGATATAGTGTAACCTAAAATTAAAATACTATTATAGAATGCTGAAAAAAAAGTTTTAATCAAAAGAAACCGAGAGTTAAGTTTTGAAGAAAAATATTTTATCTTACTAATTATCTTCTTACTTCAAAGGCTGGTGTGATAGTCAAATTAGTTTTTCATAAAATTAAATGTGAAAATGAAGTATTAAAAAGTTAAGATTATTTCTTAAACAAATAAAGACGTATTTGATGAGTAGGGTGCTATACTAAGATGGAATATATTTATAAATTTTGGAATCGAATCGAAATGTAAACAAAACAATAATTCGTTGGAATTGTACTAAGTTTGGTTCTGGACAAAGTCGTTTAGATTCATACTTAAGATGATGATAACACAGATAATAAACTTTGTAACGGTTAAGGTAGGTGTGATGTAGTCTGTCGTACGTAGATCGGAGATTTTAGTTGTTAGTAGAGCAATTTCAAGTATATGAATCAAAAACAACCATCTTGCACCTCAAGATAGTGCCGAGCGCTTGAGCCACCATTCGCGAGGTAACTGAGCGTCTAGCGGCGGCCGCCGGAGTAGCGTCACGACGCATGCGTATACCCCCCTTTCCCCACCCCTCTTCTAGGTTTAGTCTCTCAGGTGAAGGAATACCACCTTTGTCATAGAAGGGGAAAGGTCAAGATAGCCCAACACCAAACAATACTTCCCTATGTTCTCAGAGCCTGTCCACCGTGGGCCCGTGACCGAAAGATTAGAGGGGGTAGAACATGTTTATTTTTATTTCACGTGTATTTTCTGAAATAATCATGTCAACACGTGACTTAAAAACTAGTTCAGTGATTTACAACCTTTGTCAGGGTTTGACCCCAGTTTTTGTCTTTGAGACTATTGAGACCGCTTTATAACCTCCCAGCGTTCGTAGGCTAGTTCTTAAATTATTCATTTAACTTAATCTTACTACCCATTCGCACTATCCGTATTCAATCACACTTGTGGGGTAGGTATAATTTATAGGAAATGTACTGTTATTTGCGTGGAAAGAAACGGGTCGAAGTGTTTAGGAAAAAGTTAGCCCAAGAAGGCACGGTAGGAATTTGAGTCCTGACCTAATCACATTTAGTCCCCAAATAACAATTCCCCCAGTTATTAATTTACGGCCACTGAATCAGGGATCCCTAATCCAGAAGGGTTGAAGCACTACTGACCGAGATAAGACGACGATATTCACAGTAGGGTAGGAGAATTTTAAAAAATCAAAATAATTAGTTTAATTTTGTATTAGTAATCTCAAAAGTTTTTGTAGATCGGTCGTGATCATCGTAGGATTCAACTAGGCCTTTTTCTCTCAATTTAAAAATTCGCTGGTCAAATGTCACTAGGCTTATGAATAATATTCAAGAACTGATTAATATAATATGTAGAAAATTAAACTAAATTTTTCTGAAGCAATATTTGATTTATTTTTATATAAAAAGTGCAAAAACACTATCCGTGAATTGCGTCTCCTCCCACCTCACCTTAAATACCTTAAATAGTAATAATTATAGCCCTAGATTATCTCCAAGGTCAGAGGTTGCCAAACTATGGTATATTCCGTTCACGATAGGTTTTTACCTGGATGACAGTTCGAAAATCATATGTTTAGGTTTTGGGTTGTCAACATTTGTAAAAGATCACAGTTTTTTATAAATGTAAAGATCTTTAATTACCTGTTATATATTACATTTAAAATAACGTAAACTTAAATTTTCTCATACTATTTCATTTTTTAAATAATTTCTTTTTATCCAACTCGAAACAATCTTTTAAACATAAATAAAAGTACTTATTTTTCGTTTTGGAACGTTAATGATTTTGTGTAATATAGTACACACATCAATACCTTTTAATACAGGCATCGTATTTACTTGGAAAAGAGAAAATTGTTGTCATTTTTTTACATACAATAAATGATTTTATAATTATTTTATTGTAATTTGAAATATTTAACTGAATTAAATATTTTCATCAACTGCGTGTCTACTGTCTGCATCAATGTAAAAAACTTGTTTACCGTTATGTTCAATCATATGGTTTGGATTCGTCAGTCGCCATTTTGAAGCTATGTTCGTTAAAAGCTTTTGTGAAAGTGGTGTTGATATTTTTTAAAGGGAATAAAACTATAAATAAACTTTGTGTCCGACCTCAAATAAATATATAAATAATATTGGCCTAAATTACTGTTGTTATCTATCAAATTAATATATTACCATTTGTTTTCATTACAGTCATCCAAATGTGATAGATGTCAGCTGTTGGCGTAGGGATATATTAGGGATTACTTCTAGTAACATTTCGAGCTGTCATCCAGGTAAACTTAGCTCTTGAATGACTTATAGGCGCAATTATTATTATTCCCGGTAGTACGCCGTGAGAAGCCAAACAAAACAAGCAAATTAAGTCGTAAAAAGATAAGGCATCATAAAATCTGATAAATGATGTACTACGCCTAAGTCCAACCAAAATAAAAACAGATTTAAACAGTGTTGAAATGGTGGCAACACTGATTCAAGCTCAAACAGTCGGTGCAGCAACAAAGTCTGCGTTATTGTATCCCTGGGCACCATTAAAAATGTACTTAAATATTAAATATCCAACTTTATGTTGGTGGT
Organism: Timema shepardi; assembly: GCA_902151425.1. NCBI lineage: Eukaryota > Metazoa > Arthropoda > Insecta > Phasmatodea > Timematidae > Timema > Timema shepardi. Next base: position 7,405 of record CABFVX010001954.1, on the reverse strand, counting down.
ACACCAAATTAATAAAAGTGTTGGGATGGTACGCCATTTAAAATTTTTTGGAACCGCTGACCTATGTCGATGCATCGTTAAAAGCTTCATCTTCAAATGAATGAAAATATCAGCTCGTATAATAAATGTTATTATTAGCACCGCGTCTTACTACCCGTTCGGGTTATACGCACTTTACGCTAATGTGTAATGGTAGGGTGATTGTGAGATGAAATGGTGATTGTGAGATGAAATGGAGGACCTACAGCTTAACGTGGAATCCGAACCACGGTGGAGGCCTGACATTCCTCACATTCACAAGTTGTGATTAATACACATCTTGTCAGAGGTGAAGGAAGGGTTTGGAAATCAGATAAATCTATGCTGGGACCGGGGATTGAACCCCGGCCGCCAGCATAGAGGTCTGACACCTAGCCCCTAGGCCGCCAGGTCACCTATAATAAATGACTTTTTTACTAAAATGGACAACTTTGACAGTGCCATAGTTTAAAAAAAATCATTAACTCAATGTCGTGAAACATTCCTTCCGACAATGATTGTTATAATCTTGACGAATAATGTAACCAACCGACTCTGCTCTATGGGGCGGGTTTATTTTACAAATGCCAGTTTAGTTCTCTTGACTTACCCTTCTGGATTAGCCTCTCAGCTAATTCTGAAAATTAAAAAATGACACCTGGACACGGGAATCGAACCCGGGACCTTTGGCTTAGTACGCCAATGCTCTACCACTGAGATATCCAGGAGTCGTCCCATGCCCAAATAATAGATTCAGCTATTTGATTCTTGATATGCAATCCTGTACAATTATAATAATATCTGTACAAGTGGCAGTAATAAGCCATCTACCGAGTCGAAGATGGCTGCGTTATCTGATAACTCGTGAATAAAGCCACTGATTTCCGCACGTCCATCAGAGACTCTGCCTTAAAATATGAATGAAGAATGATTCTGGACACTGGACGACTCCTGGATAGCTCAGTGGTAGAGCATTGGCGTACTAAGCCAAAGGTTCCGGGTTCGATTACCGTGTCCAGGTGTCAAGTTTTAATTTTCAGATGATATCTAAATGGAGAATTCCTCTCTAAACGCACAAATAATAGCTTCAGCTGTTTGATTCTCTCATGTAATGTTTGCCCATGACTGTGTTAGCCGGGGTGGGGTTCAAGACCAGCCGACAGCAATAAGAATTTATTTATAATAAAATGTGATTTTTATTACCTTTTCAAGCGAATGCTGCTCCAGTTTCTTCAAAATTAATGCTAATCCTATTTATGTATATTATACTATCAGTATATTGCTTCTTAAACGCGTCCTATTTATTTATATTATATACTATCAGTATATTGCTTCTTAAACGCGTTCTATTTATTTATATTATATACTATCAGTATATTGCTTCTTAAACGCGAATTACTTATTTTTTTCACCCCTTATAATTAACCGACCGGGTTATCCACATTTTAATTACACTAACGGAGTAGAGATAAGGAAGGTAAATGTTAAAGCTCGTATCCACATATGCGTGGAGGAAGTATGAGAAACCAATTTATGGACAGGGGTGAGGGAAGGATAGAAACATTCTAAATACACCCGGCCTGGATCCGAAAGCCAGACCTTCCCACAACCCGCAAACAGGACTAGAATAAGCTTAACATTTAAATAACGTGCCCACCGGCTGCGGGTGTGTAGATTTTTTAAATCGCCTAGTCTGTTCAGGTTATACGCATATCTACTGATTAAACTAATGAGCTAGGTATGAGGATAGTTGAATTTAGAACATATGTACCTGCATTTGCGTGGAGTGAGAGTGTAAAACCATTCGGGTAAAACCCACCTTCAGTACACCCGACCGGGATTCGAGCCCCTTCTTCCTGTCATCAGCACTCCAGTCTATTGCGAGAGTGAATGACGCCTTAGACCATGCGGCCAAGGAAGCAGGTGCGTGTATGGCTATTTCAAACTCACTCTCCTCGTCCTATCCAGAGATTATAGTGTGTGATAAGTTCAATAACACGCGTGGCACTAATAAAAATGACCTAGTTGACACGAGTTGAGTGTGTCCGTCTTAATGAAAGAGAAGTGAAATGCTTGGAACGACACACTCTCTTGAAGGGACACTAGCTGGAGGACGCGTAAGATGATGATGATGATATCTTCACTCGAGTCATCAAGCCATCAGTCCAGTTAGTCCCACATGCGATGACGCAGTTCCTTCCTGTTTGACGCATACATAACACGCCCAGAATTCACTTCCCTCTACTTAACCATCACATAGAGATCAAGACGAACACACCAACTCCTTGAGACCCCGTCCCCGTGGAGAGAGAGAGAGAGAGAAGTGGAGGCAGACCCGTATTTCAAGAAGGGCAACAGGCCTCAGGGCCTGCATAAAATAGTGCAATACAAATATATATTTTGGCTCTAAAGATTACAATCATGGCACGATGCTCTACTTTTTTTTTAATCCTTACTATACCAAGCTTTATTTATTTTTGGGATAAAATTCTTTTTTTCTTTTTTGCACGTAGGCTAAGTGAACTATCCTTAAATTTAGGGTGAGATATATAGTGATTACAACGACAAAAAAACCTCTGAGAAACCTGATGAAAATCCTAAATACCAAGTTTTAGCTCGATCAGTACAATGGTTTCTGCGCTAGCCCGAGATACAGACATACAGGCAGTATTACACAAACTATTTTTTCGGATTCATTGAGTTAATGAATCGTCAACGTCCAAAAAAGTGTAGAGTTCGATATTTTTGACGATCACAATACTTACATTCGCCACGAGTCGCGAAAAAGTAAAGATATTTACTAATTTTCCATTTTCTGAAAGATTCGTTCGTCATGTCTTTTGAAGAAAGAAAACATCAAGCGCGTTCACCTAAGTAGTCTAACTTTTGTCATATTTAGTAAATTACACACACGATAGTTTTACGGAAGTTGTGAATTTTAAATACCCTGAATAAATGAAAGCATTATATTTACAGGGATTTTCTTTTAGCAACGTGTCTTACTACCCGTTCGTGTTATACGCTATTGTAGTTATTAATGGCGTTGAATTGTATCAGTGTAATGCTAATGTAGCTAATGGATGTTTTGCATAACTATTTTCCCCATTTGTTAATTTTTATCTATTTTATAATTTACGTATTTCAATCAAACTTTGGAGCACCTAGCCTAGAAGTTAGCTCCAAGAATTCTCCCGGTTTATATTTAATCGCCTGCTTCCTGGCTTATTAAATGAGAAACTTTTTTAATGTAGATAAAAAGTTGTCATTAAATTCCAGGACACCTTCGACGGATATTAAAGAAATGTTGAGGTCACTATGTGAATAAAATTAAATTCAATGGTTGTACTGGAGCATTATTTGATTTATTTTGGCCAAAAAATGTTTTGCTCTGAAAACTGCAAAAACACTTGACTTTGACTCACGTCCCCTTCCATCCTACCTTAAGTATTGAAATGTTCATAAAAATTAGGTAAATATAAAACTAGCTCATTTTCAGCTAAGTTTACCGTGAAATATCTCACGAGCGGGTAGTAAGACGCGGTACTGATATTATTATTTACTATTGATGTAGGTGACCTGGTGGTCCATGGGTAAGGTGTCGGGCTTCTGTGCTGGGGGTCCCGGGTTCAATCCTCGGTCCCAGCACAGATTTATCGGATTTCCAAACCCTTCCTTCACCTCTGTCAAGAAGTGAATTAATCACAACTTGTGAATGTGTGGAATGTCAGGCCTCCACCGTGGTTCGGATTCCACGTTAAACTGTAGGTCCTCAATTTCATCTTACAATCACCCTACCATTACACATTAGCGTAAGTGAGTAATACCCGAACGGGTAGTAAGACGGGGTAATAATAATAATAAAATAATAACTACTGATCTATTAGCGTCTGAGGCTTAAAAGTATACCCTGATTTTGGTTAGAAGAACAGTTTAGAAAATTCAAACGTATTTCTTTGCGGCCATTATTGATCACAACTTACTATATTATTTGGGTTTTTTATAAGTATTGATTTGATAATAGCTATCGTAAATGACTGCTTTAGATAAAACGACTTGATGTACGAATATGCTAATATTGTTCTAGTAACTACCAGATACGGGTTTTCCTGCCAAAATCAGCCTATACCAATAATTGCAAACCATGCGTGAAAATCATCCAGCTGACGCACCCTGTCATGATTCGATTAAGATCTAGCTCGATATACGAGGGGAAAATATAAATCACCCCACGTCCCGTTCGAACTATCCACATATTAATATTAATGGGTTAGGAATTAGGAAACTCAAATTTAGTATAAATATACCCACATAAAAAAGTGAGAAACAATTTAGTAAAAAAAAACAGTACACCAGATCTGGTTTAGAGCCATGATCTCGCGTCAACGCAAAGTTCCGTACATGGAGAGACCGCATTATAAACTTATTATGTTGTAATGTATGTTGGCGTTTTTACTGACGCCCACGTACCCTCGACCATAGCAGAAAAACACAAGTACGAATTAAATACGGCGAGCGTGCGTAGTACCGGGCTCATTTTACCCGGTAAGAACAGGAAGAGGCATTTTGGGGCCCGGTGTTCCCAAAAGACACACTAGGGTAAAAGAAACGCAGATCGGTTCTCATAAAATCTTGCTATCGATCGGGACGTTTGAAAGCGTGGACTGAAACTCGTAAACTTGGAACCAATACAACCACACTTGGGAGGGGCAATAGGGGGTAGGGGGGGGGAAGGGAAGGGCTAAGTTTACAAGTGGTAACTTTACACACGTGCCCCGGCGAAAAAACAAATACTTCGAGCCCCGTACTTACAAACTATACGTTTTTATTGTGGATGTTTAAAACGAAGCCCACGCACCACTGGGTATAAGGGCAAAGGCGTCAATTGGGGGGTCGGGGCTAGAATCATGGCCCAGTGTCTATTTACTATATGGCGTTCCCATTCTCACTTTAATAAAATGCAGATACAGTTCCTCTAAATTATACCTTCCTTTTTTTTCCCTACACTATTAGTATAAATATGCTGATAGCTCGAACGGGTAATAAGACGCGGTGCACGAAAAAACCCACATTAAACTTGCTCAGTCAGTAGGGAGTCTGTCTACTGAGCTAAAGGTTTCAGGTTTGGTTTCTGGTAAGGCCAATAAAAAAAAATTGGGCTTCCCCTTTTACAGCAATGAATTGACGGGTGGTAGACTGGATGTTGTGTCTGTGATAGAATTTGTTTGCACTGCGTATTACTACCCGTTCGGAATATGCATCTATGTACTAATTACGCTAGTGAATTATGGATGAATAAAGTTAAATTTATAGGAAGTGTATCCACATTTGCGTGGAGTGAGTTTTAGGAAAATGAAGAGTTACTTGAATAAGAAATTAGCGACTTCGGTCAAGAAAATTGAGATTAACAGCCTAAGGTTCATTGTGCTGACCACACGACACCTTCCATCCGAAGAAGTTGTCACTTTTTTTTTTTCCAACATAATGGCGGCCTCTCGGTCGGTATGTATGGTTTGATTGCGGGTTGACGCCATAGAGTTTTTTTAGTTTAGTTATAATGATAACTCTATGTTGTTATCAAAGTTTTTTCCAGTTGATTTAGTTATCCTTTTTTGAGGAGAGATAAAAAGGCTATCAAAATAGTTATAAAAAATACAATTTGAATACACGTTTTTTCAAGGTGTCCACTAATGCACCTATCTGAATATTTAAATAGAAGCCATAGAGTTATTCACAAAAAGAGGCCTACATATTAAAAACCAATTTGAAAACTTTTTATTCAAAATAATTATAATAAGCATATTTTGCAAAATTTATATTTAAAAATCTAGCATTAAAATTCAATATTTGTTTGACCTGAAAGATCCAGGTCGGGAGCCCCCACTCATTTACTCTCAATGAGTAACAAACAAGGATTAATCGTCCATACAAATTATGCACAGGAGTACTAAGTGAAGTTGATAAGACGCATGCTAATTGTAAACCCTGCTTTGGTGGCCGCATGGTCTAACGCGCTACTCTAGCAGTATACTATACTGCTGATGACGAGGAGATCGGGGTTCAAATCTCGGTCGAGTGTACTGAGGGTGTTTTTTCCAAAATGGTTTTCCACTCTCCCTTCACGCAAGTGCAAGTATACTTCCTATGAATATAAACTTGCTAATCCATTAGCGTAATTAGTAGGTTACATAAGCGTATAACCCGAACGGATAGAAAGACGCGTTGCTAAACCAAACATATAATAATAACTGTCATAAGCAAAGAAAGGGGATCTCTAAGCAATTCCAATTGATGTTTTGATTATTTTTTCAACAGTACATTTAGCATCAGATGTTATTAACGATTTATTATAAAAAGTTAAAGATGGGAAGAATAGTTAGAAGTAGTACACCCGCATTAGCATGGAAAGAGGACATGATAAAAACACTAGTGATTAATAAGATGTGGAAAAACACCTCAGGTTAGAGAAAATAATTTCAGCCACCAGCTCACAAGTCGTTTCGCGAGCCTGACGTCTTAAAACAGCGTGGTCATCAGTACTTGGGGGAGGTGGGAGTGAGGAGGAGATACAATATTAACTTACCACTGTATCACATCACGCTACACCAGGGGTCAACTTAGAAAGTTATCAACACTCCTCGTCACTCCTGGGATCACCCATCGATTCTTCACTCGAGTTATGCCTTAATTTTGTCCATATAGCACCGCAGCTTACTACCCATTCAGGTCATACGCTTATGTACTTTTTAATACAATATATTAAGGATGAGGAATGTTGAATTTAGAGGAAGTGCACCTGTATTTACGTGGAAGGAACCCATTTAGGAAAAACCACTCTCGGTACACCCGACCCGAATTCGAACCCCGATCTTCCCGTCGTCGTCAGTCTAGTCTATTGCGAGTGACGCCTTAGAACATACGCAGCCACCGAAAAAGGTACATTTTTATATAAAACTATTTAATTTCCCAACAACATTACTGATTATGACCAATCAAGCTGTTATTTTGGTCACACTCTATTTGAAAGTAATTATACTTATTTACGAGTTTAAAAGACTCAAGACTTATAATGAAGATGTAGTTGTAGTAGCGACTGAAATTGCCACGAGACCGACCGATCGCGATCGACCCCTGTTCTTCCGGTTTATCAAAATCCTATCCGACAAGAAAGACTAATAAATCTTTGTATGGGCGTGGTCAGCCAACAGAACAAGATTATGCTGAATAATATCGGACAGACATAAACACTACCTATATTGATTATGGAACCGCCTCTATGGTCTAGTGGTCAGCGTTCCTAGCAACAGATTATTATTATTAGCACCGCGTCTTACTACCCGTTCGGGTTATACGCACTTACGCTAATGTGTAATGGTAGGGTGATTGTGAG
>CABFVX010001953.1:97501-133732 GCA_902151425.1 Timema shepardi | reverse complement strand
GAAGCCACTTCTCTGATGACGTCACCAAAGCGTCTTACGCAACGTCTTTGTTAGTTCCGGTCTATATCTCGAGTGGCGAGCATGTGATCTTTGTTCTTTAATTGTTTATTATTCTTTCATAAATAAAACTAACAATTATTTTTATTCAAATCGTTCAGCGTGCCATTGAAACTCGTTCCACATACAACTCTTGGTACACGTGCCAAAGGTTGCTAACCCCTGTTTTAGATCATTCGAGCCCTGAAGCAGGTTATTATATGGTAGGAGCATACAGGAAAATGGTATACACAGACAAGAGCTAATTAGGCCCCTAGTTGGCAAATATTAGCAAATAAGACCATGGATCAAAATGTCATGTTCATGAATACAGAATTTCAATTAAAAATATTTGAAGAAAAGTATGTTTTTGACCCATGCAAGTTTAGTTTTGTTAGGATGGGCTAGTTTATAGCAACAAAAAACCGAGATATGACATAAAATAATTTTAGTGCCAAGTTTGAACTATTTATTCCATACTTTACGTTATTTTAAGTTTTGGGAGTGTTTTAACACCAAGTCTTTCCGTCCGTTTGAGTTATATGCATTTTATGTAGATGTGTAAGCTACATTTAAATTCTTTAGTTATCGAGAACATACAACCATTTTAATATCAGTATTATTTGATATCCATATTATTTTTATGTGTATAGTGGTCATCCAGATATCCAAATATCCTACTAGTATCAGGAAATTAAATTTTGCAAGCTGTGTCTCCGTGAATGGCGATGGTATTCGCAGGCCGGCCACTCTGCCATTCCAAGGTCACGTGCCATCCCCACTCCCCCGATACAAATTCATTGTATTGTTGTTTACAGTAGCAATAAGTTTAAATGTACTGTATTTTTTGTTACCACAGTACTATAATGTGATTCCACTTCGGTGTATTATTACAAAAACAATTAAGCAAGTGATTTTAGAGTAAATTTTGCCTATTTCCCCCCTCGAAACATTGACTTAATTATATGATTAAGCCAAACATTTGGATCACGTCCGGTTCTCATTAATCTGGATAGTTGGAGTTCTGCTGTATTGAAAATAGTTTAAAAAGTTTATCATAATAAAATTAAGTAATGACAAAGCTGAAGCATATTATCAGGGAATAGTAAACAATGTAAGAGCGTATAAAACATATTTTAGTCATAATATGTTAAAACTAATGAACATCAACACACAAAATGTAAATAGGTGTGGTTACATAAATGTATGTCTGGGGGTGAATATACCTAATATCATCACTGAGGGAACTGTATGTTTACTATGGAGCAAAAGACTTGAATTTTTTTTTATTTTCCATGGTCAATCTTCCTTCAAATGTATGTCAAATTTGGCAATGCTGGGTTGTCTATGTTGCCAGTAGTTTGCGTCTATTCCTCTAACACAGTCGTAAAGTTACAACAGTTCGGTTCTAGTGTTCCTAATAACTAACTCAAAAACATTCAGTGAATAAACACTTATATTTTATTAGTACTCTGTGTAAAAAAATATTTGTTATTGATTGTGTGTGTCTTTTATCCTAATGTTGTGGAATTATAATACTGTATTATGTGCATATGAATTTATTTGAATAAGGGTGTATTGTTAAAAGCCAAAACTTAACAAAACTTATGGAATCTTCTACTTGTTATGAGCTATTCCATTCCAAGAGGAAAATATTAAGTAGTAAAGAAAGGGCAATGGTGTTAAGAGTTTACATTTATTTCATAAAGCTGGAACCTGTTTAGTAAGTCAAGCGAAACTGCAGAGTGAAGAGATGTGTAGTCACTGCAGATGATTTTTGTGCTGATTTTTGAACAAATACACTAATTTATGTAGATGGAACTTACAAGAGGTTGCAAATGGATACATTCCAGGACTTCTTAACAATTACGGCCAAGCGATACCACACCACTTAGGTGAGTTTAGTTTTTAATTAGGCCTACTCATAACAAGGTATCTTAATAATGGGTAATTCCATGTCAAATCAAACAGGGATCTAAACCTTCAAGTCTCAAATTTGAACAATACTTTGTTTTAGTCGTACTTAATATTTATGTCAAAAATAAACATTTTGCTAGAGCAAAACAATTTTTTTTAAATAAATTTCTAAGAATTGCAAAAATTGCCAAATTTTGTGTTGTCTTTAAAGATAAAAATGTTTGTGGAGCTGAAATCAATTATGCTAGAGAGAGATCTTTTAAGGCTCATTTTTAAGATCTTTAATTTGATAAGCAGCGCAATATACTTTTAAAAATCAGTTTTTTAACTAACTTTCAAAACTTTTAATTTTTAAAATCTCAAAAACACCATAATTGATTTTTTCTAAAAAAATATGTTATTCTTACATGTATTGATGACTAGAAGTGTACCAAATTTGAAGATGGAGAAAAGATGAGTTTTGTTGATGACAACATTCTAAATAATAATGCACAGGTCATTGGCGCAAAAGTTCCATTTTTATTATTCAAAATAAATACCAGTTACATTTTGATTTAAAAACTGTATTAATATTACTAACTGCTGGAATGATTCAATATAGAAACACTAAAGGCCTACCTTTAAATTCATCTGGTGTTGGAGTCCTTGATTAAACGTCAGTGGTAACAATTTAAAGCACAAAATTAATTATACTTAAAAATATTGGTTATCACCAACAAATTATTGTATTGTTGAAAAAACATCATGGAGATGTACACTAATAAGTCATTAGAAAGTCTTAAATGTTTTCTGATTTAACACATTAAAATACATTTTTGATTTAGGTTTCACGTGTTTTCAGCTTTTTTTTTTCTAGAAAAAGGAACGAAGTAATATTCTCTTCTTTGGTGCAAGTTGCTGGTATTGGTTCAACCATATTCAGCAGTCTCAGTTTTTATATCCAAACTATCTGACCTTGGCTGTGGATAGTAAAAAGATGCTGCAGGTCCTCCAAGATGTAAGAAGATTACTTTAATTTCATTTGATTCATGATTTTTTGCAACAATACAAACAAGCCACCAAAAGCTGTCATATTTACCAGTGATGAATCCAGATTCCATTTTTTTAACTGTGCTGACAAATCCAGATTAAGTTTTTTTAACTCTGCTGACAAACCATCTAATATTACAGGCTCTTTTATCATTTTTTTCTGTTCTTAGGGAGTAAGGCTTGGTCTCCATTAGTGTTTCTGAGATTGGGATCACTGCATTAAATTTGTGTGTTCCTTTTATTGTTTTTGTTTCATTGAAATGTGTTGTCTATCACATTTTCATTGTATTCTTCTGTGGCCAATATTTAAATTGCATGCCTGGAATATTTACTTTTGCAAAATCAAATAACTGCAGAGGTGTCATTATTTGCTGATCATAAGTTGCAAACTTGCTTTTGTAGCTTGTCTTTTCACAGCTCCCCCAAGACCTTAACATACACTTTTACCTTGAATGATATGCGGCAAAGAAATGCCACTCTGCATCAATTACAAAATCTATTTCGCGAACATATATTCAAAAAGTTATTTCTGTTTTCATACTGGCCTGCACAACCATCTGAAAAGTAAAATATTAGTTGTATGTTAGGAATAGCTTCATTGAGAACAGCCATCAGGTGTGTTTGGAAGAGGTTGACTGTAACAATGTTGTGAAAACATAATTGAGATGTTTCAGTATATTGTCTTCTCCAATGTAATAAATTACAACGGGATGGAGGGTAGCCTGGCTGTTAGTCCAATGTTAGGATTGAGCTTCATCTTGAAACACAAATGAATACTTTTCAGCTAAATCACAAGTGACAACAACTTCTCCTGCCTTCGAGTTTGATTCCTTTTGGATGTTTGCTATAAATTAGTGGGTTTTTAACTTCAACAGGTCCTCAGCAAATTCCTCTATAAATTCATCTTTATCTTTGATGATAGTTTACAACGTACATCTACAGACAACCATTTCTTATATGTTACACTATCTATCATTTTGCCTTCAAACTTCTGACTTAGTAAATCCTTAAACAGACCTATCCTAGGACACTCTTTACAGTTATTCATGTAACAATCGGGTGATGATGGGCTGCACTTGATTTTGTACAAGCAGGTTTGGTAGTTTTTTGCTTCATCTCTCTCCAATACAAGATTGTTCACTTTAAATCCATTCATCATTAATTTTGCATTCTGATGAGTACTGCAGACACACACTGTATGGGTTACACTCTTCCCTGCTAAAATGCATTTTTGTAGCCTCAATTCACAAAATTTAGAAAAACCAATATGTGTTGGGTGCTCTGTTTTGGACATTTGAAATTCATTCATATTCATTAAAACTAACCGTTTTTGCAAATGATTTTTTTAACATCTTTCTTCTCTGGCCCTCTGCTTATAATCATCTCCATTATGAAAATCAAGAACAAGCTGAACTGTTGTTGAATCTAAAGTTTTCCCTGTCTTGGAGTTAGGACTTGAAAGGACACCCTTTTCTTTAACTAATTTTTTTACTGTTCTGGCATTATAATCATTAATTCCAAACTAATTTTTAATCCTGCTGTGACTCCAACTACAAGGCAAAACAGTTAGTAGGCCTATAGCCCTAGTCTTTTTTCACTATGACTTTCAGTTGTAAAAACTTGTTTTGAATTAGGTTATAATTTCTGATTTGTTTTGTACACTTGCTGATTTTTCAATCTTTAAATTCTGAGGCCTAATAAATGTTTTAAGAGTTGTTTTTAATTTTTCAATTTTTTGTTTGATGTAGGAATCTACTAAAAGTTTTCCCCCCTTGATTGGTAACTCTCCTACTAACTCTAATGATTTATCTAAATATTCAAAATATGAATTGCGATCCATATAATCAGTCACATGTGTACCCTGGCATTGATCTGTCCTGATCTTTAGCTTGTTGTTTTGATTCAGAACATTTTTTTAAGCTGTTGATAAGTTTTGGCCTACACCCATCACATATTTTCATTCCTACGTCCCACTAATATTAAAAAGTTTCGCAAAATCTGTTTGTAAACATTTAATTCTACCTTTAATTTGACACACACTTAAAGTAGCATGAAATTTCCCAGACTGGTTAAAAAAGCATCCCAAAAACATATAGGCCAATTATTGTCACAGTTAAGTTGAAAAACATAAATCTTCACAACATGACAAAATACTTTAAAAACAAATAAAAATGTAAAACCAAGATTGGATCAAATTCATGACACTATAACACAGAGCTAACCTGAACACAGGCTGAAAGAGAACTGAGCTGAGATAATCTGACAATTTTATCAAATAAGCAAGTTGAGACGGGCTCATTTAAAACCCTGTGCACACTCACACACATGCACAGACCTGTTTCCCAGTCATATAATTAAAACAGTTATTTCCAGGATGTTTGTATTTAAGTGATTCATGTTATGGCCTGTCTCTCACCTATAATATTATAGTACATACATTTAAAAACACATCTCAAGCACAATTTTCCCCCTTAAGATGGTCACTTTTACATGTGTTTGTATTCTTTAAAAATTATTTTCTCATGGACCCATCTTTTCTTCAACTTCAAATTTGGTACACTTTTAGTTAATACATGTACTAAGAATAACATTTTTTTAGAAAAAAAATAATTGTGTTTTTGAGATTTTCAAAAATAAAAATTTTGAAAGTGTGTTAAAAAACTATTTTTTTTAAAAAAAGTCAGTTGTATTGCATATCAAATTAAAGCCCTTCAAAAAGAGCCTAAAATGAGTTATAAAATAACTCTTTAGCACTATTGATTGAAGATCTACATGATTTTTTCTGTTTCAAAACAATACAAAGCTTGGATATTTTTAAAATCTTTGGAAATTTGTTTTTAAAAAAATTCTGTGGCAAAATATCTGAGAATTCACATTACCCCCACCCCTTTTGATAAAACAATAAATGAATATAGATTCTTAAAAATTGGAATCTTTCAGGTCCAAAAATATTTTTTAATTGGTTGATTTGACAAGGAAATTGCCCCCAATATTTAATTTAATATCATTGACTTCTAAATATATCAATTAGCATTGAGTTCTATGCATATTAGTAAAAACATCAGGGATTTTTGAGTTTAAAAAAATTGCCTAAAAGGTATGTAAATTATGTGTCGAAGAAAATATAAATCAAACACTTGTAAATGGTGTAGGCCTACCCTCAAAACGAGCTGGGAAAAAAAGGCCAAGCTATGGAACTTGATTCATGATGGATCATTTACAACCATTCGCACCTGCTTGTCAGATATGCGCAATACATTGTTGTTTGTCACTTTAAGTGTTTCCAAGTGTACCTACTATCTTGTTGGGCCATTGTGCAACTTGTAACATCTCACATTCAGTCAATCTTATAATAAAGGAAAGTGATAACACTAAAGAAAAAGGAAAAATAAACTATTAAGAGTAAATTTGATGAAGAAAGCCCACCTAGGGAAAGAGGAAAAATGTGGGAAGAATCCAATGCACAAAGGTGACATCTTCTTCCTTTCTTCTGTCTTCTATAGTAGAAGTAGTCACACACACATTTTAACACAAATATCATAATATTTCGGCATTGTTGCCTTTATCAAACACAAAGAAGAAGAAAGTACATAGTACACAAACAATGGATTACATTGGACCACATTTTTCCTCTTTCCCTAGGTGGGCTTTCTTCATCAAATTTACTCTTAATAGTTTATTTTTCCTTTTTCTTTAGTGTTATCACTTTCCTTTATTATAAAATTATCGAGCCATTGGGCCACCTCATTTTCAGTCAATCTTGTAACTGAATTTTAATAGATTTTAGGGCTAGGTTAGGTTACCTAGTTTGAAACTATCAACTAAAAAAGGAGTATGTTTATAAAATGATGATCACAGAAAAATATAATAAATGTTTACGTTTTTATATTGGTCATTCTGTGGCTATTATGTTAATACATTTTAGTTGCATAGCTGCTAATTGAGTTTATATAGGTAGATTAAATAAAGCTAGGGCCTATGTGTAAGAGTTTGATCAGTTAAAGTTAACTCAGTAAAAGGATATAAAATTTGTGTTTGATAAAAGGGAATAAAGAAGTAATGCCCTATTATATTGATATATTTACGTAGAAAGAGATTTTTGCTTGTTCAAACGGTTCTAGCGTTTCAGAATTATCAAGAATATAACAGAACGATGTACTGTGAAATAGATTATTCAAGTAAATATTTTCTAAATTGTTAGTTAGATAATACTAGTTTATAGAGGGCTGATATTTTATCTAGTATTAATTATAGGCCTAAATATCTAGTAAACAAAAATAATATTTTTTTAAAGAAATTTTAGACATTCTTGAATCGCACATTACAGTTCTTACTAATTCTTGATGATTAAAGTTACTCCTTCCGAAATTTCACTGTAACAAAGAGACAATTTAAAGCATGAAACAAACACATGTACTAGTAAACAGTTGTGAATGAATGTAGGCGAACTCTCAAATTGGACGAAAATCCCAATCAACCATCATAAAAGGGCTGGAACCATCCCGTTGATACCGGGATGCAACTCTCATTCTGAGTTACCAATAAAACCCAAAGAGTCCCATAATCAAAAGCATTCATAAAATCACTCTTACTTACAATGGATTCAACCTTCACAGGGTTTAAAAGTGAGCGCAAGGTAACAGGTTCAACTTCTGCTTTTGGAAAAATAAGCTTCTCTGCTTTTGGCCAACTGTTTATCAGAATAGGTTTTGAATCCCGCGAATCTGCATATTGCGTACACATTGTTTTTAGTTTATCACTAAATGGTGTTGGAAAAGATTGTGTTTCGAGTTTTATTGTGTTCAAAGATAGTTTAGAGTCAGAATCAGTAGTAAAAGTTAAAGAACTCTTTTCAGGTGTAGACATATTTATGGATAAAAGCTACAAACGACCTAAAACACAAATAACTGTATTTACTGGATTTCTACAATTGTGAACTTAAGAATAATTACGAAACATCACAACCGAAATATTTGAAAAACAGTGTTGCCAACTACCATAAATCAATATCCCATATAATAAAATTAAGAAAGTATCTACCGCTATTAACCAAAAAATGGTGAAAATAAAAATTCACTAGAGTCTAACAACCAAGTAACAGTTTTATTATAAACAATAATATTTTAGAAAGAATTAAACATAAATAATATTTCACTAAATGTTGTTTATGTTTATTTTTCTCACATTAAATTCATAGTTTATTATTTTATATTTAGTTTTTCACTAAAAGTTAAAGGAAAAGGTTGTTTTCCAAGTTTTATTAGGCGTGTTTACGAGATTGACCTGGTTTACGACTAGAGCGTTATCGGGCTCCTGGTATCAAGGCTGGTTACGATCATTCATGATTGAGATGATGCCAGGACCCCTTTTCCCGAGATCTCTGGTTTTGAACTCGAATCTAGCCTTCTCGAACGCTTCAAAAACGGCGAGAAAACATTTTTTTGTAATCCTGAACTAAAATCAACCATTCGGACTCACTTTATATTGTATACACTAATTTCTCATACAATTAATTAAATTCCTATTATCTTAACCATTCCCAGCCCAGAATAAACGTTAAATGATTTTCAATGTGAACAATATTTATTTATATGATACATAACCTATTTTCGTACTATTGTAAATAAATTTATTACACTACTTTTATTATGTAAAAAAGAAATGACACTTTTGAGAAAAAACTTATTCTTTTAAAATTTATTGATTGTTTTATCTTAAAAGCGTGATAAGCTAAAAAAAATTGTTTTATTACAACACGTTAGTATAGTATTATTATTATTATTATTATTATTATTATTATTATTATTATTATTATTATTAAGAAAAATAATAAGCAACACAAACCTTTGTGAAACAGATAGTGCAGACGTTCGAGATTGTCCCTGCACTACGTTTGTTTTATCTAAATAGCTTAACAAATGCTTTATGTCTGGTGGCAAATGTATTATCCCTATCGTTAACGATTCGAAATGGCCTGTTTATTTCAAGTTTACTTTCTTCTATTTCTAAAATTGCGAACAAATGTAATATACCTGCCATCTGTATTTACCAATACTGCTAAGCTCTTCAAAATGTTATATTTCGATTAGGTAGACCCCGTCAAGAATTAGTGATAGAGATCAGTTTTAATTGTTTGTCTCAAATGATTGAGAGATAGCAAATGTGAAACTCGAAAACGAAAAGTCCTCGAGATACTCGAAAGCACACTCAGGAATACGGGTCCAGACCTCTATTTAGTGGCGCATTCCTTGACAAAACTAATAGCTTGATATGAACCAATTAGCTAAAAAAATTGCATGCCAATTTTAAACAGTATGACTCCTTATGTTAGATTGTAAACGATTATAACTTTTTAGTTAATAGAATTTAATGCATGTATTTTAATATGTAAATTAAAATAGACAATAATTGTTAGCTACAAATGTATAACAGCAAGTAGGTATTTAAAAATTACTTGGCTATGAACAAAAGAAATAGAATATTAAATGATCTTGACCTTTTGTCTCGAATCATTTTAATGAGATTGATGCTATATGTAAGAAAAATTTGGGGATCATCAGTATAGATTTAGACGAAATAGATCAACAATGGAACACACTTTTATTACTTGGCAAGTATTAGAGAGAGAAAAGTGGGAATACAACACATGACGGGCCATCGATTTTAAACAAAATATTTGTGGGTTTCAGGACATAAAATTCTCCGTATTTAAAAATAGGCTGAGCAACTTAATTATCATTGGGACAGGGATTCCTTTATTAACCTGTTATATACTAGTGTATTTATATTTTTACTAAATACCGATTATGGTCAAAAGCATTTTAATTATTTTATCATTGGAAGTGTAAAATATTTATTAGCCTGTAATTTTCTAATGTATTTATATTTTTACTAAATACCGATTTTGGTCAATAGTGTTAGATACATTTTAATTTTGATTGGTGGTAAGTGAAAAGACTAGTCCTAACACAATCCGTCAGCAGATATGTTTCATACTCAGACATGATTTCACAATAATTACGAGATATGCCATTATGCTTGATATTTGATCGATGATCAAACTTGTATCATACATAAGATAATATGTACATACCAATCAAGAGTTATTAAACATTCACTTTCTGATTCTGACCATCAAGGCCAGTTTTATGGTCAGACTTAGACCTAGTCTTACAATGTCATGTTATTCTATTCGTTAGAGCTTAACATAAGGCTAAGAAATAACGACCACTACTTTGGATTTTACAATGTTCTGTTAGAGCTAGCGTCCTCGTTAAAGTGTTCGTAAAGATAATAAGACGTCTACCTTCTGGTTAGCATTTTAACATCCACATTAACTTCCAAACATTCCGCCATATTTTTTTATGACAAATGTTATTATTCAAGTGAGGTTACAGTATTATTTTTAGAAAACTTTGGACAGCAATTTATGGATTCTCTTGGTTTTAGTTTGGTCCACCTGTGATTAAATAGATGTTTCACCAATAATACCTATTCAAGGATTTGTGGTGCTAAAATTCTAACTTTCAAGTAAATAAGCATATATCTCTTTGGTGTACATAGTACGGTGTCAGCCTCGCAGTAGATTTTTTTAAGAACAAAAATTACTCCCAGTTTAACACTGAGAATATAATAAACTAATTGTGTCGAATTTATTCCTCCTATTTAATGTGTCTTTTTAATTTGGATGACAACGTTTCTTTTGGGCAAGTTTTGATAGAGTGATTTATAAGTCATCGTACGACGTGGGGAAGTCGTTTTTAATTCCTGGTATCAACTTTTATTACAACTATTTTGGCTATCCCTACAGGCTTTTCTTTCCTATACAAAATTTTTAAATTCTTTTCAATGGTTTCAGTTCGCCATTCGGAGTGGTCATTTCTTGTTATCAATAGCTATTAGTAAATGACAATATCTTTAGGCCTACCCATGTTTTTAACATCTGGTAAGCTATTATGTTTAGGTTTGAATGACTAATATGGGACGTGTTTTTTCTTCACATTCTCCCCTCCAGTACACGTTGTAGCATTAGCTTCAAGTCCAAGTGAATAAACCATAGACTTACCCCATTACTCAGACACCGACTGCTGTTGACCCAGCTACGGACTCTATACTCCCTGCCACAACGAACACGTCCGGCCGCGACAACAAGCTACGAGATACTGAGGTGGCGCCGACGCTTGTTTACAATACATGATATCCCAGGCCAAAGAACTTCGGAAGAAAGAAGAGACTCTTCGACCAGTGTCCGGTTAATTATCAATTATTCTAGAATAGTGTGGAAGCCTATGTTACGTGTAGACACCCCCCCCCTTCCACGCCAGTTTACTTTCTTTGGTGTGCCTCCCATTCCCTTGTGATCCCGTCGTTCTATGTTCAGTGAGCTGTGCCAAATAATTTACAAGACTGGTTGTGCAATTGAAAGAACACTCTTGAACTGGCATCGGCAATAACAGGGCGAAGCTAAGGCTTCGGAGATTAGGAATTAAAATGTAAGCAAAATTCTCTTTCGACAAATAATTATTTATTTATTTTTTCTTCTAAATTCCTTTTGGTTAAATATTCTTTAATTGTTTATTTTATAAAACCAAAATTATAAGACTCTGGTCGGATATGACTAAGCTGAGACTTCAGAGAGTTTGCATAATATAGGAATATCCAAGTCCTTTTTGGCACATTAAATATTTATCTAACTTTTATAGAAGAATATCAACAACATTTGCTTGGTAAAATGTTACGTCTTGGAACTTTTATTTGGACTTATATTTTGTGTTAAAACTTGGGTTCAATATTATGAGATAATAGTTATTGAGTTGAAAGCTGATAGTGCAAGCGAAAGAATAATTGAAAACTCTATATGAACTTAGTTTATTGAACCCTAGTTAGTCAATATCGCAAGTGATTATGTTGTTAATAGGAAGTATTTTTGGACTTAGTTTATTGGACGCTAATAGCGCTAGTGAGGAGATTATTGTAAATCACCATATGTATTTTGAATATAAAAAAGTAGTATTTAGACTAGGGTAACTAAATGTGTACTAATCAACGTTAAGATCAATAATAAACAATTTTGATATTATTTATGTTTACGGTAAGCCGATGTAAGGTATATTATTTACATCGATATTTAATCGTGTTTGAGAGCAGTAAACAATGATTAAATCGATTTATATTTCATGTAGAAAAATGAGAATTTCAGAGAGATACAATATAAACAAAATTGTATTGTACTTTCTTGACTAATAATTACGTAATTAACTTACTATATTGTTATCTTAAATTTAATGAAGGTAATCATTATAATATTTTGCGTATTCTTCAAATGAAACTTTGCTCTAGGGATCACGACCTTTTCTATATGTTTTAGGGTTTTCCCCCTGTTATTTACTGTTCATATTATATTGAAATATTTAATAAATTATCCTTTTTTAAGGACTTCACTTTTTACGCAATATTTCTTTCATGTTTAATACTACCTAACTTCTAAGGCTTTTTGTTTGGTAAATTGTTAGGAGGACATTTTTTGTTATTGAGGGTGACCGTGGGGCAGGTTCCGCAATCGGATCAGATTGCGTGTTCTAGGTATAGTTTATATGCCCAGATTTTATTAGTATTCATGACTCACAACACGTACTCTTATCCACCTTTTGTTGTATATTTTATTTTGTTTTGTATTGGGACCCTACTAATTAGGTTTTTGGGTTAGGAATAGGGTTCAACGCCCATGGTTAATTAAGGGTGGTTTTTATCTGAATATTAAATTGTGTGTTTAAAAATTGACTATGACTCTACTGTTTGGATATTTAATTATTTTGAAGCCGTGTTTAACTTCTTTTAGATAAGAATCAAATATCCGAAGCTATTATATATATGCTTTTTATTGAGGAATAATTCTCCTTCAAGATATCATATTCTGAAAATTTAAAAATCGTAGACTCTGCCTTAAAATATGAGTGAAGAATGACCCTGGCCACGGGCCGATTTCTGGATAGCTCAGTTGTTAGAGCATTGGTGTACTAAGTCAAAGGTCCCAGATTCGATTTCCGTGTCCAGGTGTCATTTCTGAATGTTCAGAATATGATATCTTGATGGAGAATTCCTCAATAAATATCATAAATAATTGCTTCGGCTATTTGATTCCTAGATATGCGATCCCTTACAATTATAATAATTGTACAAGTGGCAGCGTGAAGCAAAATCCGAGTTGAAGGTGTCTGCGTTATCTGATAGCTCGTGATCTTAATAAAAAAAATCACACATTAGTAGCCGATGATTTCCACACGTCCATCGTAGAATCTGCCTTAAAATATGAGTGAAGAATGACCCTAGCCACGGGACGATTCATGGATAGTTCTGTGATCAGAGCATTGACGTATTATGCCAAAGGTCCAGGTTCGATTCCCGTGTCATTTTCAATTTTCAGTATATTCTTTTAAATAGTTTCAACCGTGTTTAGCCAGTTTCAACCTGCAAAATATGTACTAGTTTAAACCGTGTTTAACCTGCTTTAACTAGTTTCAGCCGTGTTTAATCGGCTTCAACCTGTGAAAATTTAAATGATTTCGATCATGTTTAATCAACTTCAACCTGCACACATTGAACAAGTGGCAACTGTTTTCAACCGGATTTAATTAGTTTTAACCGTATTTGATCAGTTCTAACCTGCAAAAAATGAACTAGTTTATACTGTGTTTAACCTGCATGAGTTAGTCTGAATCGTATTTAATCAGATTCGATCTGCAAAATCTTTAGAACGTATTAAACCTGTTTTAACTATTTTCAACTGTGTTTAATAATCTTTAACCTGCATCATATTAACTAGTTTGAATCGTGTTTAGACAGCTTTAACCTGTAATATATTAACTAGTTTCAACCATGTTCAACCGGTTTTAAATAGTTTAAGCCATGTTTGATCAACTTTAACCTGCAAAATATGAACTAGTTTCAATTATGTTTAACCTGTTTTAGTTAGTTTCAACCGTGTTTAGCCATCAGCTTTAGCTTGCAAAATACACACTAGTTTCAACCATGTTTAATCAGCTTTAAGCTGCAAAATATTAACAAGTTTCAACCATGTTTAACCTGTTTTAACTAGTTTAAACAAGGTTTAAACAGCTTTAACCTTGCAAAATAGGAACTAGTTTCAACCGTGTTTAGTTACCTTTAATATAAAAAATATGAAATAGTTTCAACCATGTTTAGAGAACTTTAATCTTTAAAATATGAACTGGTTTCAACCACGTTTAACTAGGTTAAACCAGGTTTAAACAGCTTTAACCTGCAAAGTATGAACTAGTTTCAATCATGTTTAACCTGTTAAATAATTTCAACCCGGTTTAAACAGATTTAACCTGCAAAATATGAATTAGTTTCAACCATGTTTAATCAGCCTCAACCTGCAAAAAAAAAATGAGCTAGTTTTAACCATTAACAGAACCTACTAAAATGTACTCGTTTGAACATAATGTAATGGGAAGTCTAAAAAAAGTCGAAAACTAATGGATGAGTGAGGACTGGTGTTTCAATTCTGTATGTTAATAAATGAGTTGAGCTTTGAGAAAATCAAGATCCAAGCTGTAAATCCCTTTCTGCTATTTCAATTTAGTATCCTAGTTTCTATTTAATAATACAGAGAACATTCAACCTTCATACATGTAGATGACCTTTTGTGATGATAGCGTCCTGTGGCTATGTAAAGAACTACGCTCTCTATCCAGGACCGAGTCATTATAAAATTTGAGAAGCGCTATCAGCGCAACTCCTAAGAAACGTCCATATATTGAACTATTTGTACTGTTTAGCCGACACCGAGCTAGAGTTGCGGTGTTATATCTATCAAGTATGATCTGAAAGAGTGAAAGGGGAGCGCGCTAAACTGTTGTTTACATGGGTCAAGTTTCTTATAATGGAAAGTCTAGAGAGCGGCAATTATCAAAGACCACTCACTTTGCAGAAATATGCTGCTTTATTTTTAGGTTGAGCTCAAATAATCAGTAGTATGGTTTCCTTTATATTTCTTACAGTCTAGTGGAAGAAAACAGTTTTCATTCGACTTTCTCGTATTAGACTGGATAGCTGGTGACGATATCGGGGTTAAAATCCCAGTAGTGTAGTGAGGGTGTTTTTTTTTCTTCTTAAAACGTTTCCATACATGTAATTCCTCTATTTATTTTTATCAGCGCTTCTTACTACCCTTTCGGGCTTAACGCTTATGTACTAATTACTCTAATGTGTCAAGCATCGGGAAGGTTAAATTAAGAGGAGGTGCATCCGTATTTTCGTGGAGTGAGAGTGGAAAACTATTTAGGGAAAACCACTTGACCGGAATCGAACCGTGATCTCCCCATCTTCACAATTGTCAGTTGAACATGGCGGGTAAAACACACTATTAGACTGGATTACTGGTGGTGGGAAGATTGAAGTTCAAACCCCAGTCGGGTGTAACAAGGGTATTTTCCCCTAAAATGGTTCCCCACTCTCAATCTAAGCAAATGTAGGTACAGTCAATCGAAAATGTCACCTTCCTCATTCCTAATTAATTAGGGTAATTTATGTATGTGTATAACTCAAACAGGTAGTAAGTCACAATGAAAAAAACTATTGTGATGACTACCAAAAGTGTCGACGAAATTTTATTAGTGTTTGGCGAGGTAGTTTGTAAAAAATATATATATATTTTTTTTAGGATTTTTTAGTGGATTGACTCCAAGCCAGGTCCCTTAAGAATTTAGAAATAATAATAAATTGTTATAGAATCTTTTTGAAGTTTGATCCAAACCATATTTCAGCTTCAAACTCGAGTATTTAGAGGGAAGTTTAACAAATTGGAGGAAGGCACATTTCGATGGTGGCAGGGGGAGGGGGAGAAATATGTGGTAATACTCCACCCTACCAACCCTCTCCCCTTCCCATTTCACCCTCAATGAGTAACAATGGATATAAAACTATCGACAGACACACCATGGAATGTAGATCTTTTTTTCCCTCGGCGTCTGACTTAACCCAAGCTATGAGGAGTGAGGACAGTGTCTGAGAGTATCAATGATTACTTAATTTTCCTTAAAAGATTCATACGTCAGTCATGTAATCACTTTTAATAAATTAATATAAAAATCCAAATGATAATAACAGTAATAATAATAATGATAATAGAAATATCTTATCAATTGACATAAAGGTATTTTATTTTTAAAACCTTCTTTCATGGACATATAAAATTGGGAGTCAGAGGTATGGACCCCCCTTGACAATTGTTAGAGCCCTTAAAAGTAAGGGAGAAGGGGGGAAGAGATATACGTATATATTATAAATAACAAATGGTGTTTTTACTTTTCATTCTTGTATTACATAAGCCAGATACTAATTATTAATGTTAATATAGAGTAGGTAGGTCGAATTTAGAGGAAGCGCACCCACATTTTCTTGGAGAGATAAGCGTGTAAACCCTTTGAGGAAAAACCAACCTAAGTGGATTAATATACAGCAATAAAAATTGATAAAATTGTTGCTGAAAAGTTTCAATATAATTTATAAAAACTTAATCTGGATTAAATTATACAATATTAATTAATATTATAAACAAATCTCTAATCAATTAATAATATTAACACTTATAGAGGTTAAACAAACATTTATCCCTGTGAAATTATTTACATTTCCTCCAAGGACAAGCTACGGGCAGTTGCTCAAAAGACAACATAGCTCATCCCTGAAGCCTTTCTTGATTCAAGTGCTTCTTAAATAAATTTTTAGTAAAGTTTCAAAAATGACCTTTCAGCTGTTTCTATTGATTTTACAGAAAAATATGTACATACATTTTTTGTACAGCATAAATTATGCGCAATAAAGTGACTATTGAGTAATTATTGATTGAATAATTAAATCTTTACGAAACAAAAATAGACTAAAAAAAGACAATGCTTTCATCTCTTACCAAATTAAATTTGGACGGGTGGACCTGTGTGGTGGCCTATTTATGTCGGGGGCCTGCGTCATTTTGTCACCACCTTATAGTTACACCACTGAACTTGTAACTATCAAGAATTTAAAACTCTTTTAACCAATTTCTATTAATTATATTCGATTATAAAATATAACTTTATCCGCTTAAACATATTTTAATATGTATAACACCCGCTTTGGTGACCACGTGGTCTAACTCACTACCCTCGCAGCAGATTAGACTGCCGATGATGGGGAGATCGAGGTTCGAATCTCGGTCGGCTGTACTGAGGTTGGTTTTTCAAACTGGTTTTGCTCGTTCCTTCCCCGCAAATTTTGTTACACTTCCTATGAATATAACCTTCCTTGATCCCTAAAGCCATTAACGTAATTGTTGAAAAACAAAACTATTCACAAATTCTCTATTTATTTGACAAAAATTTGAATCTGTGCATTTTCCTACTGAAAGAAAATATTTTGACCAGACTACAAAATATTATATTTATATATAAAATTTAAATAAATATAGTCAAATTTTAAGATAGCATATAAAACAATTTCCTGCAAAAAGAAACATTTCATTTTTAAAAATGGATAATTTGTATGGTATAAATATTACATAGGTATACTTTATTGCCTCTACTACAAAACCGATAAACACTTACTCTAGAAATAAGTACATGTATTTAAAATTACAATAAAACACATAGAAACATACTGCAAGAAAAGGTTTTCCACCCAATTGTATGGAAAATATCTATTTATCAATTTTGACCAAATATGACAGGTTTACATACAAGTTTTACATTGAAGCATGATAATTATATAATCTATGTGTCCCTTAACAATAATTTTTGGGTCAGGGTGTAGCAATTTTAGCTACAATTCAAATAAAAATGGGCAAGTCAACAACAACTACACTTACCCAATCTCACCGTCCAGGCGATGCACCACTAATAACAACATGTCTGACCACATTAACAGCCCGCGAACAACTGCTAGCACCGAGCCAAGAATCAACCTCGCCCGCTAGAGACCACCACCATGCTCAATGCCACCAAAAGACAATGACAAGAGTAGAAGAGGCCAGTAACAGCCAGACGTTTCTAGAAGAAAATAGACGTTTCCAGTGTCGTGCACATCCCCCTTTCTTTTGTGTTAAACTCTGTGATCCCCACCCTTTTGATCCCGTCTCTCCTTTTCTACGAGTTTTGTGCACCATATAAAAGACCGTCCATGAAGATAGACTGCACTTTTGGATTGGGCGTGGAAGTAATAAGACGAAGCCGAGGCTTCAAGGACTTATATAAGATGTAAGGATAAATTCACTTTCGGCGTAATAATATCTTGTAACTATTCAAAATTCTCTTTCGGCCATTATTTTTTTTAATATAAATTATTTAAGTCTAGTATGATTCTTCGTTCTTTTCAGAACATTGATTTAACTTTGAACAATTTAACTTGTGAGTTGGGTTTCACAATTAATTTAGTAAATATTTACTTGGGAGAGTTCGTTAATAACATTATGTCAGAACATTCGAAATTTAGCAATGTTATGCGTTATACTTGACATGTATAAAAATGTAATTAACTTTGGACTATTTAACTTCTGATTTGTATTTCACAATTAATTTAGTAAGGATTTATTTTGGGAGAATTCGTTAATAATGTTATATCATATTATTTAAAATTGGTAATGTTATACAGTAGGCTTGGTATTTATATAATTGAATTAACTTTGAATTACTTAACTTGTGGAGTACATTTCATATTTAAGTCAGTGATATTTTATTGGGGAGAAATTATCTATAATATTATATATAGTAATATTCAAATTTAGTAATGCTATGCATTATGTTTTGTATTCATAGACATTGAATTAACTTTGTTTTGCGTAATATTTCTATGGTACTTAAATGAAAACATTTACATTAGTATGAAATAATTTCTTTTGGGAAATATCGATATTTATAGTTGCGCATATTCAAGGTCATTGCTGTTATTGTAACTATACGGAGCAAATTTAAATTTCTTCTAAATATATGCATGTTATTAAAATTTGGCATACATTTATTGAACTTGCTATTTATGACTTGCAATCTTTTTATATTATATTTAAGCCATGTTATCCCTAGGTTTAGGAAAATACACTATCCAAGCACCTTTTTTTTTTAGCTTTCAACTTTATCCTGTCCATATAATATTTATATATCTTTGAAGGAGGACCGTAGTTTTTTCCGCATCTAGGATTGAGTTGCGTGCACTGGGGACGTATTATGTACCCAGCATTGTTGTTTCTATGTTCCCCGTACCCGGTATAACTGTGTGGTAGTGATTGAGATTTTTCTTAACTAATATTGCCGTTTCCCCGCCCCTTCCGGTAGAGAGTCATCTGGATGATGTGTTTGGTTAATTACCATCATAGTAGAATTTGGTGACGGCTTCTAGTAAAATTAGGGCCTTTGTGGTTTTGTCTGGTGCGTTTTTCAGCCTGCTCATGTAGTTTTTGAGATGTGCAAGAAGGCCAGAGAAATAAATGTCTTTGAATATTTGAAAGAGGTCTCTTAGGACAAAGGCCTCATTTGTATTGTAATAGTTCTCGCTGAGTTTTTGGGGAAGGTTTACAACGGCCGCTGCATATGTTATACGCTTGGCCTATGGAGCGTGCATTACCGGGTGTGTGGTGTCTCTACCAAGTCACTGTGTGACCTGACTGGCTGGAGCAGTTTGATTCGTTTGCTTATGTACCCCTTGGGTATATTGGTCTAATTGTTTATTTCGTTTTTCTATTTACCTGACCAGCACGGGGCAGTTTCTGTAGTTTGCCGAATGCTCTCCCTTGCAGTTTACGCAGCGCGCTGGCATGGGTCTGTATTTCTTGATGCATGCTGTTGTCAAATGTTCACCGAGATATTTGACGCACCGAGGCGTTTGAGAACAATAGTTCTTGGAGTGGCCAAAGTGGCACTGAAGTACGGTGCTCGCCGATTTTTTGTACACCTACACCTTTAAAATGATGTGATTTATGGCCCTGACTTCATAGATCTTTTCGACGGACTGGGTTTTTTCCAGCGTGAAAACAAAGATCGGTAGTGACCTAAGTGTCTCTTTTTGTGGGAAAGATTTAGAAAATAGTTGTCTCACGTTTATGGGCTTAAAACCCATTTCGTTTAGCTCAAAGCTTATGGAATAACATGGCACGGTAGAGTGAAGGCCCTTGATCACTACTTTAAATTGTTTACCTTTCTGTAACATGTATGTATAGGGTTCGAGGGAAGCTTCCTTTAGAAGCTTTAAAAGAGTGGAGTAGTCTCTTAGAGAGCTAGTAATTATTTTGATCTCCTGTGCAATGCAGTAGAGTTTGTAGTCATTTTTAAGATTCTGCTTTAGGAGTTTGACTATATTGTTATATTCCACCGCATTTAAAATCACTATTGGTGGTGTTTTTACCTTTATGGTCGAAGTCCCTTTACACTGGGTGTCATCTGCAGACTCCATAGAGGCAACCTCTTGGTCATTGGTGACCTGTCCAATATCTAGTCCGGCAAATTGATTTGTTACCTTAATTGCCTTTGGGACTGGCACATCAACTCACGGTTTGCCCCGTGTTTAAGTTTTAAAGTTGAGGCAAGTTCAAAGCTTAAAACATTGGTGCTGGCTACCTTTTGTAATACGTGATTGTCCATGTTGTTGTAAGTCCGTGGTACCTTTTCCTGTGAAAGGCGTGTCCATGTTCTCATCCTGGGACTGCTCGGACATGATGTCCTCTTCTTCTTCCACCTCCGTGATGTCAACGTCGGATCCGGTAGACATTTTAAACTTTCAAGGGTTTAACTGTTACACTTTCACACGGTTTGGGTTCGGCCGGTCGGCCGACCATTCACTGACCATTATCGACGACACTAATAATCGTTCGTTGAAACGGCACCAGTAATATAGAATTAATGGCCCTGAAAGGGGTCGAAAGATTTTACGTTAAATTCAAAATGTTTTAATTTACCGGTTTCAAAGCACAGACCGGTATAAGAATGCTGGTAATCCATGGAAAAAACCACTCGATTTAGGCCTTAAAAAGGCTTCTGAAGAACTGTTATCGTCGGTTGAAAAAAACGCCATGCACACATAACCTCTTGGGTAAACGTCTATAGAGCAACTCCACTGACCATTGCACTCCACTGCACTGTCGTTCCACTGACTCGTCTCGTTCCGTTCCACTGTCGTTCCAAATATGGTCTCGTCCACCAGATATAATATATTCGTACCTACAATATTTTTATGTGTTAGTTTTAAATATGTTTTTGCGTAGCCTAGCACTTAATTTTACCTCGTAGAACCCAATTTGGGAAAAGATGCTCTCGAAAAATAATTTTAAAAAATATTTAAACTAAAACACACAAAGAACATAAGTAAAATCTCCTAATAAAATAATAGCAGACCTAAGTAATTGTTAACTAGCAAGTTGGCAGCACATGTAGGCGGCTAACGTCTGTGAGCCGAGTCTTAGGGGGAGGGGGGTCCGGATCCCCAAAATCCCCCCCCCCCTGGCTACGTCTCTGCCGGAGGATACATAAGCTATTACGCTAGTGCGGTAGAGATGACTAATGTAGAATTTAGATGTAGGTAAAGAACGTGTGTTTGTTTGTGAGGAGAGCGGAAAACGATTTATGAAAAACAATCTCTGTACACACGACTAGGATGCAAACCTTTCCATCTACATTACCAGCAAACCACACTAGATGAACATGAGATTTAATCCACCAGTCTGGGTACAAACGAAATAAAGATTAGGTTTTCTACAAACCCTGAACGAAGAGATTATACAACTTTAAACGTTATTTAAAAAAGGCATAAAATCCTATTGCTTTGTTCACAAGGTTTCATCAGGTGTATAGTAAGGTGCACACTCACAGTTTCTTTCTGCCTTCTTGTGCTGGACCACGTTAGAAAACCACACCATCATAGAGGAACCCATCAGCTGGTGGTATAAAAATGACGGCTCCTGAAATAATAAAGAACATTTTAAAATTCAACGTGATAAGTTAAAATAAATGTAGTAAATGTAGTACAATGGTGTAGTGCGTTAAACACTACAAGAACAAATGTAGATTTTTTTCCCCTTCCATTAGGCAGCTGTATTAATGAGTAATGTTGAGCATGTAGGTCTGCGTCACTTTGAATCAGCTAATGAGAAAGATACGAGACAAACCTGAGGTAAACGAGTTTAAATTATTTGGAACTGGAGATAGTGAGTAAAACACTTTATAAAGTGACTTCTGTGATAAAAATACATTTCAATCGACTTTGACTTGGTAAATACTTCCTTACATTCTACTATTTTTTCCCTTCTCTTGTGATCTTCAAAATTTAGGAAATATTTTTGTTTCACTTGTTGATAAAACGAGCATAACTTTCAATTTAACTAAAAGGACTATTTTTTTAAATCGGTGCCGTACAGTAGTTAGAATTAAAAATTTGTGAAGTAGGTAAGCACAACGAGAACATACATAAAATAAAAATCATTTATAAACAATTATCATACAAATTATGACGTCACAAGGAGATCTTTTTGGTCTGGTTAGACGGAGCCAAAATGTTGAGCTATCATTATGAAGTATTTGCATGTAGTTATAGTTCAATACAGCTTGACTAGCTGTATCCAAAATGTTGGAAAATTGTGTACAATGTTAAAAGGGTTGTTTACTTTGGATTTTTACATAATTAGAAAATAGTTATATTCGCTTCGATGGCTGCATGGCCTAAGATGTCACTCTTGTAATATACTAAACTGCTGAAGATTGGGAGATTGGGGCTCAGATACCATTCGGATGTAGTGCAAGTGTTTTTTTCTAAATGGGTTCCCACTCTCCCTCCACGCCAAAGAAGGTACACTTCCTCTTAATCCAACCTTATTTATCCCTAACACATTAGACTAATTTGGCCAAACAAGTAGGCTATAGCCCAGTAGTTCCCAACCTGTGTGATGCGAAATTTTGGACGTCTGCCACCAAAATTTACTAAGATTTTAATTTATTAAAGATGATAATTTTGACTGATTAAAACATTCATATTTAATTTATAACGGATACGTGACTTAAAAAAATAATTTGTTTCTTTTACTTTGAATTTATTCACCCCCAAAATAATGGCTTAAAGCTAAATGAAAATCAAAATATTTTATCCGCTTTTGGGTTCCCTTGTCTATTTCCAGTCTATTTCCAGTCTATTAGAAATATATCAATTTGTTCAAATATTACGACCACACAAACAAGTATATACTTTTTAAGACGCTATATTGGTCATAGAAAGGTGGAATATAGATTAGAATTTATTTTTCGCTCTCTCTTGCAATTATTGTTAATGACTATGATGAGATTGAAGGGTAAAAGATGGGTCGAGGATGGGAAAGGGTGTAGTCGAGTGTGATACAGTATTACCAATCTTGATCTAGACAGGGAGGCAAAATAATTTATACCCGGCCTTGGTTGACAGTTTAAATTTTAATATGAAATTTATTCAAGGTATTTTCCTTTCGAATGTTTTGGTCTGGAATTCACATGTTGGAAAAGAAGTGATTTCTCCTTCCACTGAATAATTTGAGAAGAAAGCGTAAAGTGAAGTATGTTAAATTCCCCGTTATATTAAGAGTGCCCTAATGAAGTTAATATTTATTTACAAAGTCAATTTAATTGGAAATTAAATTGAAACATATTTTGAAAACTAACAACTCATATCAATATAATTGAATTGTTTTTTGATTGACAATAAAATTTAATTGATCATTATAGTATTAAAAGTGAAATATTATCGAGAGCAAATATTTTCTTATCAAATGTGACTTTCTATATTATTTCTAGGAATAACTGTTTAGTTTGCCTTTTGTAGTATTTTACCTTCAGATTTAAGCGAGGTCCTTTTTCTTGTTTTATTATTTAATCTAGTGGAAAGTGCTCAGCGTTTCCCGATTAAATTAAATGGCTTCGAGAAATCTCGCTTTAAACTCAAGGTTTAGATTTTTCTCTAAATTTGAGGGTTACATTTTATCGTGGGGAAATACATAGAATAGAAAAAATTATATTTAACAGTACACTCTGAGAGAGGCCAAGTCTATGATCACCCCCTTCGCACCCTCCCGCCACCTTGTTTTGTAATTACCTGTAGTGATTTTCACGGGGTCAAAGGTGTCAGATTCACAATATATTAAAACAGTTATTAAAATTACTGATGTAGAAATCCTCAAGCGTTGTCCTAAGTATATATGCCAAATTTTAGTTTTCTATGTATCTTTGTTTCTAAGCTACTTGAGCCCAAGGTTGTGAGAATAGAATGTTTCTTCGATTAAAGCTGGGTTTTTTTTAAGATGGTGCATCAGGGTGAGTGATCCTTATTCGGTTTCTCGAAAACTCTTTCCCCCCCAATATTACTAAAAATATGTTTTCTCTATCTCTTTATTCCAGAACTTCGCAAAACGCGACAACCCGAATTTTTACTTGCGAACCACACGGTGTGACCAATTGATCGGTACGTGTTGGATGTTGCTCTCGTGCTCCCCTTCAGGGAGCATCAGTACATGCCATTCGAATATGACTATTACAATGACTATGGTCAGAAGCCAAGGATGGGAGGTCAAGGTTTCGTTCTGCTTCCCTTATGCGCTCCTGGTGTTAGCCTTGAGCTTTAGCAAATTGTCCGACTTTCGTATCACACCCTCCGGAGAATCCATCACTTACCTTTTAACTGAACTCGGTACGGACTTTTCGGTGGCTAGCAGCGGGAAACCTAACGGTGCCAACAAGCGACACTAGGCCGTAAAGCGTAACCGGCTGCGAACCAATGCCTCGCAGTCGAAGTCCGTCCTCTCGGACACCACACGACATTCAATCCCACCCACACTGCACAGAGGGGGCACTCTAGCCCTTCCACACTGGCCACTAGCCTGTCCTTTACAGGGCTACGCGAAATGGAATGGCCACCGCCACCGACACACGTAACGCAAAATAACAAATAGCACAGATATCAGAATACTCGAAGTCCGAAGTCTCGAAGTCAAATGGCATGCTCTGATGCTCCCTGAAGGAGAGCACGAGAGCAAGTTCCAACACGTACTGACCAATTGGTCACACCGTGTGGTTCGCAAAAATTTTAAAAACGGGTTGTCGCATTTCGCGAAGTTCTGAAACAAAGAAACAGATATTACATATTATTAGTAACATTTGGGGGGGTGGGGTAGGAAATTTGAAAAACCGAGTAAGGGTTTTTATAGAGTTACGTGCGGAGACACTACTCTATGGGGGGCTGGGTGAGATTCTCCCAAACCACAGTTGTCACATCTCGCTTATCCGAGCAGGGCTTTGGGACGTCGATGGCACCCACCAGGGTCGATGACGTAGTTCCCAAGCCCCTGGATAAGAGGATTGGTGGCACCGGGAAGTCTGGCGTAGAAAGACTGCGCCAGTCCCCGGAAGTGGTCCTTGATGGTAGGCATATCCAGGTCGCGGTGTAGAGTCTCATTCCGGACATACCAAGGTGCGCCCACAATGATCCTCAGACACACGCTCTGGAATGCCTGCATCCTCCTCATATACGAGTCCGCCAGGTGGCCCCAAGCGGGACACGCATAGTCGAGGATCGGTCTGAGCAGCTGCTTGTACAGCGTCAGACCGTTCCTTGTAGACAGGGCGCTACGCCTGTTGAGCAGTGGGCCTAGGATTCCCAGCCTTTGCCTCGCTTTGTTTAGTCTCTCGTTGCAGTGTAGTCTCCAGGTCAGTTTGGTGTCCAGCGTAAGTCCCAGGTACTTAGCACTGTCCGCCCATCTGATCTGTTCTCCGAACAGCCGGAGTGGAGCCGGCCTGTAGTACTTTCTTTTCCATGTGAAGAGCACTGCGGTGCTCTTCTCCACGTTAATACTCGTTCTCCAGGTAGTCAGCCACCCCTCCAACTGCGTCAGGTGCGTCTGGAGTCGCCTCTCCACCAGCTGCCCTCGCCACGACTCCGCTACTAGAGCCGTGTCGTCCGCATACAGTGCCAACTCGGTGCCTGGGGATTTTGGAATATCATTCACATACAGACTGAAGAGCACAGGGCCCACCATGGAACCCTGCGGCACTCCAGCCCGGATGCTTCTGACTTGGGATGTGGCGTTCCCAAAGGTAGTGGAGAAGGTGCGGTGGGATAGGTAAGATTGAACAACCTTAACTAGGTAGAAGGGCAGGTTCAGGGAGAGGAGTTTGAAAAGGAGACCTTCGTGCCAAACACGGTCGAAGGCCTTTGCCACGTCTAGAAAGACAGCACCAGTCAGCCTGTTGATGTTGAAGTTCCTCGTGACCTGCTCCACGAGCCGGACAAGTTGGTGGGACGTAGCGTGTCCCGCCCGAAAGCCGAACTGCTCATCCACCAAGATGCCCGCCTCGCGAACATGTCGGGTCAGTCTCGTCAGTAGTAGTCTCTCGAACAACTTGCCCAGACAGTCGAGCAAGCTGATCGGTCGGTAGGACGAAGCTAGGGCCGGGTCCTTACCCGGTTTATGAAAGCAGAGGACGTTGGCGTGCTTCCAGAGCTTGGGGAAGTGACTCAGGAGCAGGACGGCGTTGAATAACTCCACGAGGAAGTCAATCGCCTCCAAGGGCAGCTTTCTGAGGACCGCGTTACTGATACCGTCGGGTCCGGGGGCCTTGTTTAATCTTAGAGCGGCTATCGCCCGTGACATTTCTGTCACCTCCGTGGGTTCAGGTTCATCCAAGGGTCTGTACGAGACCGCACCGATGACCTGAGCCACGTGCGCAACGTGCACCGGGTCTGACGGGTTGTCAGTCGGTACAAATTGCGCCTCTAAGTGCTCAGCGAGAGCATCGGCCTTCTCCTTGTCGGAGTTGGCCACCCCGTTGCGACCCACAATAGGCGGCCTTGGTGCGGGGACCCGCATCAAGTTCCTCGTCATTTGCCACAGGGACCTGTCCTGCACGCACAGGCTCTCAATCTTGTCCTCCCAGACACTGTTCCGGTATTCTCGGACCATCTCCCGAACCGCATGGACTTTGCGGCTCCAGTTGGCCTTGTCTACCGGGTCCCTCGAGACTTGCCAAGCCTTCCTCAGCCGATTTTTCTCCCGGACGTGCCTGAGGATAGAATCGGGCAAAGAAGCCTGTGGCGCCCTCTTAGGACGGTGCCTAGGCGTCGAAGCTTCGAGCGACCCCTTGATGGCGGAAGTTATGAGCTCCGCACCATGATCGATTTCCGCCGCTGTTCGAAAGGTAGGGGTGGGTCCCAACCTCTCTCTCAACACATTTGCAAACCTGTCCCAGTCAGTGCGCTTTAGGTTGGGTTTTTCGGGGGGGTCTATGAAGGACACCGCGCGTCCCAGGTTCACAAGAACGGGGTTGTGATCCGAGTCTAGCTCAGCTAGAGACTTCAACACTAACCGCCTTCTGATCCCTCTGGAGACAACGAAGTCTAGGACGTCCGGGAGAATGCCGGGATTGTAAGGAAAATGGGTAGGGGTGGGGGGGCCGGAAGCCACCAGGCCATGTAGATCTACGGCGTCGCGGAGCAATCCGCCGCGAGCGCACATAATCCTAGAGCCCCATGAAGGGTGCTTAGCGTTGAAGTCACCACCGATTAAAACAGGCGTGGTACCTCGAATCAGCACCTCCATGTCAGCCCCCGTAGCCCGGTCGAACCGGCGGTCTGGAGGGAAGTAGATGGAAATGATGCGCACTGGACCGGTTGAGGTCACCAGTTGGATAGCCGATGCTTCCATGTGTTGGAGGGGAGGAAGTGATACGACGTGATGGTCAAGGCCCCTTCGGACCAGAACCGCCGTCCCACCCCATCCCACATCCCCCGCTCGGTCATTACGATGGCAGATAAACTCTGCTAACGAGAACCTCATTGCGGAGCGCAAGTGGGTTTCTCCCAGCAGCATTACATCGACACGATGCTTTGCCAGGAAACTTTCAAGCTCAGCCTTCTTCCCCGCGACTCCGTTGGCGTTCCAGAGTGCGACCGTGAGCTCCTTCAGCACTGGTGGTCCTCTATTCGGGTGCACTGCCATGAGAGACCAGGTAGAGGATGATATGCTCCATGACCAGGTGGCCACGGTTACTCCTCGGAGACTCCCGGACCTTCCTCAAGAGACTCGATGAAAAGTCCCATGGATCCAGTCCGGGAATGCCCTTGAGTAGCTCAATGCATTCTTTGAGCTTTGCGGTATCATCCTCAGGAGTGGGGGTTGTAGGGGTAACAAGGGTAGAAGTTGGGAGTGGTAGGAAAGGGTTAGTAGGGTGCAGGGTGGCAGGGGTGGAGGTGGGGGTTGGGGTTGGGATGGGTAGAGGAGCGATCTCGGGCGGGCCCTCGACCAAAAGGGTAGAACCGGATGCAACCGGTTCGGGTTTGGCGGCTTTGGCAGGTGCCTCGGCCTGAGGTGGAGGGGTATCTCTCTTTGACAGCACACTGGCGAAAGATTGCACCAGTGGCTTTGGTGTTGGGGCTGGAGTCACTGTCGCCCTCCGTCCCGCAACGTGCCCCGAGGGCTTCTGGCCTTCACTTGGCCCATCCGTCCTCCCTTCTCGGGCCCCGGAAGCACGCACATTCCCTGCCGCCCGCAAGGACCTGTACGTGGGACAGCCCCGCCACGCCGAGGAGTGAGCTCCTGAGCAGTGCAGGCACTTCGGGGGAGATCGTCTCTCCTCCGGGCACCCGCCCCTCTCGTGGTCACCACCACAGAACCCACACCTAGGGTTAGCGCGGCAATCCCTCCGCACATGCCCAAACCGGAAACAGTTCTTGCACTGAACCGGGCCGCCTGGAGACTTGTACTTCTCCACCCTGACGCGGAGCCCGCACAGGACTGATATGGAGTACAGCCTTGCGGTGTGCTCCCCGGGTGTCAGAGAGACAACGAAGTTCGGCAACCGCTGCCTTTCTCCGGTCTTCTGATCCCGCTTCCATTGGGAGAGCATCTGTGTGATGGATTTCACAGGGAAACCCATCTCAACTAGCTCTTCCTGGATGTCGCCAGGGTTTGTACGAGTCAGGAGTCCCTTCACCACGACCCTGACCAGTCGCTCCCTTCCAAGCTCGTAGGACCAATGCTGGATCCCCAAGCTCGGCAGGAACTTCTGGAGGGCGCGGTAATCTTCCTCCGACCCGCACTGGAGCCGCACTCGGTCTCCCGGCTGCCTGACCGCCTCCACAGGCCCGCGAACCTTGGACCGAATGGCCCTCGCCACCTTGGAGTAGTCCTCCACATCACACAAGATGATGGGAGGAATCTTCCCCTTAGCTCTGCCAGCTGGCCCAGAGCCACTAGTACCAGGCTGGGGTGAGGCACGGCTTGCGTTGTTACCCGTAGGTTTCCGCCGCTTCCCACCTTTACCCAGCGCTGGCGCACCCTGGCCCGGGCCACCACTGGCCTCGCTCTCATCACCAGAGCTGCCGCCTAAATGGTTAGGGTTGCCCCCCAGCAGCTTCCTGGTGTTGCCGGCCTTCCCCCTTCGGCGGGGTCTTACGGTCCGAAATCCTTCGGACTCATCATCCGACCCCTGGCTCGACTCCTCACGCATCAACGGGAGGTCTGGTCCTGAAGACAGTCCCTCCACGTCCACGGAGTCGCACGAGCTGTCAACACGCGCAATGCGTGTGACCCGGTCTTCCGAGTCCGAAGAAAATTCGGCCGGGCGTTTCTTGCCTACCGACACCCCTTGGCGAGAGATGTCGGAGTTGACGCGGGCTTGTGAGGCCCTTGCGGTGACGCTTGCGTCATTGCCGCTTACAGCGGTCTTTACCGGCGAAGGACGGCTAGGCTCCCCCTGGTCAGGGCTTCCGTTGGCACCGTTAGGTTTCCACCCATCGTGCTGGCGGGAGCTTTCGCCATCCTCCCCGATTTGCGGGCTGTCGGCCCTAAAAAGGGCCTCCAGCACTTTGTGGCCATCAGCGGCACGCTCACCTCCTGTAGTCGGAGGGGCCCCGCTGGGCTCGCCCGCATCGGCATTGCTGCCAACGCTTTGGAGGGGGCCGGCACTGTCCATCGAGCCGAGGCCCGAGGTTGCAGTACCGGAAGCCCCGGCGGATCTGCCAGCGGCACGCACGCCTCCGGTAGTTGGAGGGGCCCCGCTGGCTTCACCTTGGCCGACTGCGCCCACCTCGCCGGTAGTTGGCGAGGTCACGCTGGCCGTGATGTTGGCCCTAGAAAGGGCCGATTTGTTGGCCCCAGAAAGGGCCGATTTATCGCCCGAGGGCGATTCTCGCTCACCTCGGCCAGCAGCACGCTCGGCTCCGGGAATTGGAGCGGCCCCACTGGCTTCGGCAGCTACCTCCAGCTTGTTGCCCCTCGAAGGGGCAGCTGCTGCTAAAGCTCCCGCCTTCGGGCTAGTGGCGGACCACTTACCACCCGGCAAGAGCTCCTTCCTGACCGGAGGAGCCTTCAGTCCCCGCGAACGGAAACCTTCAACTCCCCCAGAGAGGACGGGCAGCACAAGCCTGCCCTTGACGGTGGATCCCCCACCTCTCACCACCAACTTCTTCACGGCCGGGGCCGGTCGCTTCCCGGGCCCGGGATTCTTCCTCGCCTCATCCGGCGGTCTTCTCCCGACCCCGACACCTTTCTTCATCTTCACCGAGGGCTCCATCCAGACCGTAGAACACAGCAGACGCCAAGTACGCTAAGAAGCCAGGAACACGTAAGGGAGGCAGGACGACACCTTGCACTCCTCTCTCCCATAATACTCGACTAGCGACGACACAGCGATGGAATAAGACACGGACGGACAAGGGACTTTCACACTGGCCACCGATCTCACATGACCTCCAAAATTTCAATATTCCAGTATCCTTCTTTAGTGTCTAATAAAAGTAATAGTCTTGCCTTTGTCAGATTTAGCATGATCATTCGTTGGAATTTGGAACTCAGATCTCTTAAAGATCTATATTCAAGTCTTTGGGATTAAAGATTTCTGGGTTTGTCAACCAGGACTAAGTTACTGATTCATGATGTTGGCTTTGTCACTTTTTGTATCATATTGTTTTGTTTAGGTTTGTTCTAACTATTCTTTGAGTTTCTCTCTTAACGAAATAGGTGTATGTTGAGGATGCTTCTTTACTGTAGTTACTTGGCGGTCTATATTTAATTTTTCACTTTCCTTCGAGGCGACCTGTTCCTTTAAATATAACTTTGTATTTATTTTTTACATCTTGTTGCATCAATCCCATTTCCACATTTGTCTTGCTTATTAGATGAGCTTCCACCTGAATCATACCTAATCTAATAGAATCCTCTGCTCCTAATAATGACTTTTCTTCATTGTGTATTATGTGAAACTTAAGCTTGTATTTTGTATTGTTGTAAGTAAAATATACCTTTGCTAAACCTTGTGAGTGTACTGTTTCACCATTATACATTTTCAAAATTGTGTTTGATTTGGATAATTTAATTTAATTATATATACTAATTTTACTATATCAGATAAAGTTCATCCAACTCTACGATCATTTGATGTATTAATGTTTTTATTATATTTTTTATATTTGTTATTGGTTTCAATATGTTATTTAATTTTGTAAATATTAATTTAATATATATCACATATTATGTCCTAAGGCACTGACTTGTATTAATCTTACTAAATCTTGTTCAATTGAATTTTTAACTTTGTTACGTGATTTTTCACCTAAAACATCATATTAATACTCATTGATACATAATACAGTTTTTGTCAAAGCATTTAAAATTGAATTATCCTAAAGTTAATGTATTTCTAATATAGCTAGGTTTGTTCCCCCAAAACATTACTGGATGATCCACTATCTATTTGACATTTTAAAAATGAGATGGCCCAGTGGCTAAATAATTTTATAATAATGGTAGTTTATAAAAATAAAGAAAAAGGAAGAATAAATTTAATGAAGAAAGCCCACTTAGGGAAAGAGAAAAAATGTGTGAAGAATCCAATACACAGAGGTGACATCTTTTTCTCTTCTTCTGTCTTCTACATAAGTAGTCACACACACATTTAAAAAAAAATAGAGTAATATTTCATCATTGTTGCCTTTATCAAACACAAAAAGAGGGAATACATGTGACACATACATTGGACTACTCCATTTTTAATTTGTTTTTTAAATGTGATTTTAATATATCTGACAGATAACTTTTGTAGTATTGATCTTGCCTGAAGTTGATAACTTTAAATTATTTTTAAATGTTCCATCGAGTTCATTTGTTGCATTCTGTATAAGGTAATGATCTGTTTCTTAAGCATAATTTATATTGCCAATAGTATTTATATTCATTCCCCTAAAACATTAATAACACTTTTTATTATTTTTACACTAGTGACACACCAGGCCGTATGCTGCACACTTTCCTCGTTTTAATTTATTAGAACCAGCACAACAGTTTGATATGTCTCAACTTGATTCTTTATATTTACTCTGCAGATTTAATCTTTTAGGCTTTTTATCAATGGTTTTATAAGAATCAAATAGGTAAAGCTATTATATTTGTTTTAGTGAGGATTTACTCGTATATAGATATCTTATTCTTTAAATTGAAAAATTACACCTGGACATGAGAATCGAATTGGCTTAGTATGTCAATGCTCCTGGGTAGCTCAGAGTTTAGAGCATTGGCATACTAAACCAAAAGTCCCGAGTTCTATTCCCGTGTCCAGGTGTCAATTTTCAGAATGATTAACTTTTTTGACAAAGTTCTTGTAGGAGAGTTTGTTTGGATATTTAGACTTATCCTACATTATTTCTTCACTTTTAGAAATATACCTTGGGGCATTTACTTCTTCCTCTTGATGCGAATTTTTTTACTCTGTGCATCAGCTGGTTCTGAGGTTCAACAGATGACAATGTAGTGTCATATGCTAAGCTGTTGCCCCCTCTCTGAGTCATCTTATTACCGACCATCAATATAATAAAAGGGAGAGAGCGAATCTAAGGAACAAATTACAGGGAAATTATGAGAAATATGTAAAAGCAACAATATGAGCTGTTTATTCAAATTAATAACAAGAGCGCAGAAAATAGTATATGGTCTCATTTTATCATAATGAGTTATGTTGAAAATTAAACTTAATGACAACTTTGTATCCTTAAAGTTGTGCAGGTATATTTACAATAGAGAAACTTGATTTCCAATCACTATTCTGACGGTTCAGTCTATATGAGAACAAAAACATTATGTATTGAAGTTTAGAGTACAATAGAACATTATAAGGGCCTAATGGGCACCTTGAAATTGTTACAAATGTTTCGTCAATCACAGAGAATGAAGATATATATTACGTTACTTTAACTTTGAAAATATAAAACAATGGAGTTTACATAATGCGAGAGTTTGACCAACAAACTATAGTTAAACTCCCTCTGGACTATCTGATCCTGACTCAGAGGATCAGAATTAGGAACCTAAACAATAATTCCATCGAGAAATAATACTTCAAATGTTTTAATAGAACATACTTTAGAAAAAGATATTTAAATGTGCAAAGGCTAATTAAAGTCATCATTAAT
The DNA here is from genome assembly GCA_902151425.1 of Timema shepardi. Classification (NCBI taxonomy): domain Eukaryota; kingdom Metazoa; phylum Arthropoda; class Insecta; order Phasmatodea; family Timematidae; genus Timema; species Timema shepardi. The sequence goes on along the minus strand of CABFVX010001953.1, from coordinate 100,297 downwards.
ACAAAAATAATAATAGTAGTTACTTTACTTAGTGATAATTCAATATGTAAACTAAATAAGAAATGTTACCTCGATGATTAGAAAACCTAAATAAAATTATCCACAATTTCAAACATATTAATTTTAACTCGCACAAACTTTGAATCAAACAATAATAGTGGATATCTACGAGAATGAATACTACACATAGACTCTAGCGCCCAAGTGGCGACATACAAAATGTAGAGTTTTGTATTAAATAAAACGATCATAATAAGATAGTTACTTTACGAAACAGAATATTAAAGTTTTATATACAAAAATTTTAAAGTTGAAAATAAATTAGAGTCCATATTACGAATTGCCATAGTTACAATTTCGATACAATATACAAGTTTATCCTGCCATTGTCCAGGTCTATGACAATGGTCCGTCATCAATCGTAGATGATATGATAATCAATTAGGCATACTTGCGTATCAATTTATATAGGAATTTCGTTGCACAGGAGGGGAGGTAGGAGAACAAAAACATACGCTAGGTGACGTCAACGATGTCTTCCAACAATCACGTACACCATTGTTTATACTGCTCCATCGGAATATCAGCCAATTTCTTCAATCATCTGATGTTTTGAAGGTGGTTCCTCAGCCCACCGTCAGAGGCCAGGTTAATAGTTATCCTCTAGTTGTCTTCAAGGTTGCTCGGCTGATTACTCGCAAGTAGACTCGGGGTGCCGGGATGTCTTGTTGACACATCGTATCTCGCTTGATACACTCGTCGCTTTAGGACGCCAGGTGTAGGCCAGCCTTGCAAGTTACTAGTGTAAGCAGATTCATTTGGTAATGTACACAAACAAACTATTAATATTGAATTGGATTAGGTAGTGAAATATATTGTCCAGCATTGTTTTATCATGTCTTATTAACCTACATGAACTACAACAGAGAAGATTAATATTGTAGGGATCCTAATAGAGTTGTATTTATTCGAGCGGGTAGTATGATTTACTGCGATATATGCTTTAACGTCATTATGGGGTGGGGTCCTATTGTAACATTATTCAATGTAATGTTAAAAAGCCTGGTTTTTAAATCAACCTTTTCCTAATTTCATTATTTTTAATTCCTATTATAAATTGTCCTCAAAGAAATGCTTCTTCCAAATTTTGGTTATGTGGTATAGAGCACTAGGCTAAATCATGGTTTAAATTAGGAGGGATAGCCAGCACACTTACCTAGGTGATACTGGAGTAGAAATTGTTTAGATATAACACTAAAAAACACATAAACACATTTGTCACTGTCACAGACAGTGAAAGCTTGTCCTTAAAAATGTGTTTTTAGTGTTATATCTAAACAATTTTTACTCCAGTATCACCTAGGTAAGTGTGCTGGCTATCCCTCCTAATTCAAACCATGATTCTTCCAAATTTTGAAATTAAGTTGTTTCTCTTGGGCTTGAAATATATTCTAAATGGTTTAAGATGTCTTTTGCAATTTTACGATCTGAATCCGGACCAGGCAAGTCTTGCAAAATCTCTAACGTTTCCAGCCATATCTATTGTAACAAAATGGCTACATAAACCATGTCTTCCTTTATATTGATCTCGGCAGATATATTATAATTTGCCTTTGTTGGAGAGAAAAAATTACAACTTTCAGCCAAGTTGGAACCATCAATATGTGCTCGAGTCTCAGTACTTGACAGGTTAACTAACGATCTGAGATAGTGACCAACATTGTGACATTTACTCATTAGTTAAATAACATCAATTAAATATGTTAACCTTATCTTTATATACTATATGTAGATATGAAAAATAAATGGTTAAGAATCTGTGTTTGTAGTTACTCAAAATTATTGATATTTTTGTTGAATGTTTCAGTCCGAGATTAGTAGACCGCCAACGGCCATGTTAAAAAGCTTCCACGATACACACCTCTATCTAGCGTCCGGGTTTATTAACTACGTGGAGTAGAGCTAGTGATAACTAGTGAAATGAGCATTTGCCCTAGCGGCAATTTTTAGAAATATATCATGGAAGCTACTATGGGTCATAAGATAAAGTTTAGCCTAATATAAAATTAATTTTTATTACCAATTTTAAGGAGCTATAATGTTTCATTTAATGAAGAGTAAGAATAAATTTTTATTCTTGAAATATTTTTAAAAAGAACAAATCAATGTCAATTGCATTGATAAAATCTACTACCAATAAAAAGTTTCAAGAACAAAAATCAGTTACAAAACATTTAATTAAAATAAACATTATATCTTATAAAAAATGGCAATTTTTTTCATAAATGCAATACCCTAAAATATAGCTCTGTCCCTTAAATAAAATATTTATATGGGAACACATATATTTTAGTTGTTACTTTCACACCTGTTACAATAATTTATAAGCACCTTAAAAACAAATTATTTTCAAAATAAAATTTAATGTGAATGGGAAATGATTCTATTTAGAAGAAAAAAAAGAACTTTTAATTAAAAATATTTATTTTACAATAAATGTGTACAAATCAATCAGTAACATCAATCGTTCAGCTATAAATTCTAAAAACCTAAAAGTAAAGACAATATATTAATTTTTAAGACTTAATCAGACACATATTTACATTTTACTATGCAATAAATCAAAAGTGCTATTAATGTTCGTGAGCCGACCACATGTGTGAGTTCACCTTAATGTGGGGAGGGGGGGAGGTCTTGAAATTGTAATTTTAACTGGTTCTAGCGCATAAACTATTAACTTTAGATATTTGCACTTAGGAGATTTTTTGTGGGAAATTTAATGCCCTACACAAGGTT
>CABFVX010001953.1:68013-95710 GCA_902151425.1 Timema shepardi | reverse complement strand
GGGGTGGGGGTGGTATTGACAACATTGGAGATGCATAGACAGAAGACAGAAGTCCTGCATGAAGGGAGTTTGGAAAAATATTTGAACTGAAGTTTCTGATTGTCATGATTTTGATCCTGAACATGAGTTTTCCAAGACAAGACACGACATATTGGATTTGAGGACGTAGACCAGGTAAATGTGGATGAATTGCTCCAATCTCACACAATAGAACTCACCAAGGACGATCTTCAAGAAATGGAAAACGGCACAAAGGCTGAAGAGGAAGAGTCCTATGTTATTGAGCTTATTAAACAACTTCAACAAAACCATTTACTGAATTTTTAAAGCACAATGACCATGCAATTATAATCAATGAACATGGAATCCTAACATGGATAAAAGTGCCAAAGTTGCCAGAAAAAATTAGTTATTTGGCTTGGTACAAAGAAAGCACTCTAAAAAGAGAGGAAGAATGCTTCCCTTGAGCTGAGTCGTGACCAGTTCATCAAAAAAGTTGAAATTATTAAGTCTAATTACCCAGGGCCTTCACGACAGCAGGAGCTTACCATCCCAGAGAGCAAGAGCTTATAGTTCAAGGGCCATCAAGAGCGCAAGAGCCTACAGTCCAAGGGCTGTCAAGAGAGCAAGAAAGTGATAATCCAGATTTGCCAAATCAAGTTCATTTATCATGCGATTAAAGATTAACAGTAAGTGTACCTGTAGTGTTGTATTAATTAGATAAATTTATTAAAAATCACATTTGTTTACAATTTCAGGGGAATAAAGAGTGACAAAATGTGTAGGCTACTTATAGTATTGTACTAGTTAGATAAATTAATAAAAATTGCATCCATTTACAAGATTTAGGTTTTTATTTACTTTTTACTTTCTCACCATCTTATAGGTAGAGAAAGTATTGTGATCGTCAAAAAAATTAAACTCGAGATTTTGATGGATCTCCGACATTTCATGACCCCCTGAATTCAAAAAGGTGGTTTTTGAATTTCCATGTCTGTCTGTACCTCCAACTAGAGCCTAAACTAACTTACCGATCGGGCAGAGACTTGGTATCTATGGTTTTCATAGGGCTGCCCCAGGGGGTTTTTGGAATTGGATATCTAACCCTAAAAAGGTAGTTTACTGAAGGGTAAAAAGATAAAAAATAGATTTACTCAAAATCGGCTTAGCGATTTTGATTAAATTTCATTTCAAAACATTAATATATATCCCACACAAAAATGGCTACTCTCAATATTTCGACAAAATGACTTTAAGGGTTCCAGTGTGATCCATAAATTCTCATTTTTTATCATAACTATGTAACTATTTGAGATATGAAGTTACTTATTGCAAATATGTAGGGCTATTTATAATACAAATCTTTTATTTGAACATATTTTTATAACACCAATTACTTTCAAGCTCTACACATATATATATATACACACACAAACTTTCAAATACCAAAGGTAAAATATTGCGACCGTAAAAAAAATCAAAACCAAAATGTTGATGGATGTCGACGTTGGTTCACCACCCCCCAAACCCTAAAAAGTGGTTTTTGAAATTACATCTGTCTGTGTACCTGTTTAACCCTAAAATTAAGAGTAGTTTAATGAAAAACGAAGTCAATTTTCTCAAAATCGGTTCTAACAAATTTGATTAAAATTTGTATCTAGGAGTTTATTAGAATTATAAATAAATTGACTTTTTTTTATTTACCCATGAAAAGGACTTTTAAGGTACTTTACAGAAGCTGAAATTTCTGTATCTTTGCAAATATTTCAGATACTAAATAACTTATCATTGGAAAATTGTAGTACTATTAAAAATAAAAAAACTTTCACTTGAAATATATTTTTATAAAATCAACAGTTTCCGAGATATTGGCAATATATTTATAAAATTTTGTGAGCTTTAGTTGTGGAGAGATACTACTTAAGTTTTAAAACGAAATTTTCCAATGCCATAGAGTAATTAAATATAAGTAAGGCTCTCAAAAAGTTTGTTAGTTTTTCCTTAAACCTCTTAGGAGAAATGTTTGTACAACAATGATCTATATCCATTTTAGACTAAATAGTCAATATTTACATTTTTTACTGGTCAAAATTTATAAGTGAGGAATTTAATAGCAATGCGATGATCTGAAGATGTGCAACCCCTAATAAAATGTTGATCGGAAGTCAAAATTTTAATATAAACTTTTGACCCTTGTGGACCCAATATTAATCTTTTTTATTGGTCCAAACATACAAATGAGGACAATAATTCTTTAAAAATAAAATTATATATTTAAAATCGGGATTCAAAAAATCTTTTACATAAGTATTGTACAATTAAGGCTTGGGTTTGCTCGTGTATATTATTTAGTTTCACATATATTACAAGTTTTGAGTAAATATCGCCATTTTTAGGCAATATAGCGAGAAAGTTTGTGCGGGGTTCCGTACCATTTATTTTATGTGAAGTGGATTTTTTAATGTTATTTGTTTATATTTTAATAAAATTACAAAATGTTGACTGGAAGCTGAATTTTTTTATGTAATGTGCATTTGTTAAGGCAATATCAAGTTTTTTAACTGAAAGCAGTCGGCAATTTTTAAACATAAGTTTGACTTCCTGTTATTTGTTTATTTATCACCGCGTTTTACTACCTGTTCTGGTTATACGCTACTTCAAACAGGTAGTAAGATGAGGTGCTACTTAATTACCTATTTAGCACCTCATCTTACTACCTGTTTGAAGTAGCGTATAACCTTAACACGTAGTAAGAGACGGTGCTAGATAAATAAACGAAAGTCAACTTTTTTTTATAGTAAAATTACAAAACTTTTAAAGTAGTTGAAAAGTGTTTTATAAGTATAGCACTAATTGCTGGAGATTTAACCCAAGCATTCCAAAACTGTACGAAGTTTATGATTCCAGTTAAAATAGTAACATTACAATGTCAGCAAAAATTATATTGGACCTTCACAACTAATTTCTACTATGTATACCAAGACAAAAAATAAGACAGTATTTTGTCAGCGAGAATGATATACAAACTAATTTCTATTATGCACAATTGCACATCAAGACAAAGAAAAATGCATTATGTGGTCAGCAAGAATTATTTCCAAACTAATTTTTACTAAGTACATAAAGACAAAAAATAATTATATCAAACTAATTTCCACTAATGTACATGAAGAAAAAAAAAGACATAACGTTGTCCGCGAGCATTATTTTGGGCCTACAAAACAAATTTATACTATGTACATCAAGAAAAAAAGACACTACGTTGTTAGCGAGCATTATATTGAGCCTACAAAACAAATTTATACTAAGTACATCAAGAAAAAAAATGACATTACATTGTCAGTGAGTACTATATTGGGCCAACAAAACTAATTTATACTATGTACAACAATAAAAAGAGACATTACGTTGTCAGCGAGCATTATATTGGGCCTACAAAACGAATTTATACTATGTACAACAATAAAAAAAGACATGCTGTCAGCGAGAATAATATACTTAACATTACATTATCAGAGATATGAGACCTGCAATAAATTAGATAATCTTTCAACATTATCTTAGTTCATGTGTGACGAAATAACTGTACTTTTCTTGCTGAAGCCTGTCTCTTGGCCAAACCCATGGCTTTTCGATTTTGCTGCTTGCAATACTGATGTATTGCTATTTTATTAAACAAACGAAGGAACTGATTAGTAAGTTGCGGCTTGTGAATAGAACATTCTGCCCAATCAAAATTACCAACTCTCTTAATTTCCAAAGAGAGTTGATGACCTACACCTTCTGTGTGTAAAATGTTTGGGAGTAATTCTATTGACACACTAGTCGCTACACCAACACACCTACCTAATAAGACACAACGTTGTCCGCGAGCATTATATTGGGCCTACAAAACTAATTTATAATATGTACATCAAGAAAAAAAGACATTATGTTGTCAGCGAGCATTATATTGGGCCTACAAAACAAATTTATACTATGTACATCAAGAAAAAACATGACATTACATTGTCAGTGAGTACTATATTGGGCCAACAAAACTAATTTATACTATGTACAACAATAAAAAAAGAAATGCTGTCAGCGAGAATAATATACTTAACATTACATTGTCAGAGATATGAGACCTGCAATAAATTAGATAATCTTACAACATTATCCAAGTTCATGTGTGACGAAATAACTGTACTTTTCTTGCTGAAGCCTGTCTCTTGGCCAAAGCCATGGCTTTTCGATTTTGCTGCTTGCAATACTGATGTATTGCTATTTTATTAAACAAACGAAGGAACTGATTAGTAAGCTGCGGCTTGTGAGCATAACATTCTGCCCAATCAAAATTACCAACTCTCTTAATTTCCAAAGAAAGTTGATGACCTACACCTTCTGTGTGTAAAATATTTGGGAGTAATTCTATTGACACACAAGTCGCTGCACCAACACACCTACCTAAAGCAAGGGATGGGTGTTTCAACCTCCCGCCAACATCTTTGATCTGAATTATTCTTTCACACCACCAATAACCACCTCTTCTGGAAAGGAAGTGAGGTTGGACTCACAAAGATGGCAATTCTTGCAGGGGTCGTCCGGCAGTTTCTTTGCTATGTAACCATTTTATATAGGCTATGGACTGTCCTTGAACAAAAGTTAGTTCTTCGGCCATACTCTTTCTCTTTGAAGTGGTAGGTATGCTGTCTGAGCTAACACTGGAAACACAGGTACACTGAACATTATTTTGTCTATCTTTACCTTTTTGTGTATTACTTGGAGTTGCTCCTAAAAAATTATCCAATTTTGACAACAGCTCACCATTATCCGTTTCACAATTCTTACGTGAAGAACAAAGGCCGTTCACTATGCAGGTTTTCAGTGCTGTCCTGAATTGGCCTGATGTAGGGTTGTTGTTGTCCCCACCATGCTGTCGAATAACTGAGAATAGATTCTCTAGGCCATCTTGATTCAAGCAGCGAAATTGGAGATGCTGAAATCCTTTTTTTTGAAGGTCAGACCACAATAACTGTACAGCATGTATAGTGGTTAACCACCCTTCTTGACATGGTGGTCGTAATACTTTTCCCGTTGTACAATCTACAAAACTTAAATTGGATAATTTTTTAAGAGCACTTCCCCAAAAGTCTAGATGACCAGTTGTTGAAGAAAGCCAACATCTTAATGGACTGTGAATTTCCATTCAAGCTATCAAACAGGTCATTCATGAAAAGAAGAAATTCTGCTGTTGCAATGGCTTCAGATGGCACTTCTTGAGAATTAATTTAAAATCTTCATACCTGCCCAACAAGAATGACTGAATATTTGAGCAGCCAGATAAACTCTCATCTTATCTTTTCCTGTGGGATTCACATGCAGAGAAGTCAAATTCTTTATTAAATGAGATATATAAGTGCTATTCAACTTTGTTAATGTTTCCAGATGTTCCCATTTAGCTTGACCCTCAGGTGTAATTACATCATATTTTTTAAAATTATTCCGCATACTTTTTAAAAGATGTGGAACATCAAATCTTGTTACAATAACTTCTCCGTCCAGCAAAAAAGCAAAATTATCGTTAGGTTTTTTTGTTGGATTCTCATGAATCAGGGCTGTTACTGCTCCCCTATTGGTAGGCCCCTGGTCACAGACAATTGCCTTGATATAAATCCCTTCAAACGAGAGTGCACGAATAACTTCTATAATTAGTTTCTTCAGTATAAGAGTTGGTGTTGTGGCATGACTCAAGTAGTAAGCCAGAGGCTGTTTCCACTTTGAATGAAGTCCACGAATCATGAACACAAGTGCATGGTCTGCCCGTCTGGGTGTTTTACCAAGTGAGCCAAAGTCCTCAAAACCATCAACATTGTCAGCAGACTCATTGTAATAGACTCCAGTTCTTTAAAATCTTCATACCTGCCCAACAAGAATGACTGAATATTTGAGCAGCCAGATAAACTCTCATCTTATCTTTTCCTGTGGGATTCCCATGCAGAGAAGTCAAATTCTTTATTAAATGAAATAAATAAGTACTATTCAACTTTGTTAATGTTTCCAGATGTTCCCATTTAGCTTGAACCTCAGGTGTAATTACATAATATTTTTTAAAATTATTCCGCATACTTTTTAAAAGTTGTGGAACATCAAATATTGTTACAATAACTTCTAATTCCAGCAAAAAAGCAAAATTATTGTCAGGTTTTTTTGTTGGATTCTCGTGAACCAGGGCTGTGACTGCTCCCCTATTGGTAGGCCCCTGGTCACAGACAATTGCTTTGACATAAATCCCTTCAAACGAGAGTGCACGAATAACTTCTATGATGAGTTTCTTCAGTATAAGAGTTGGTGTTGTGGCATGACTCAAGTAGTAAGCCACAGGCTGTTTCCACTTTGAATGAAGTCCACGAATCATGAACACAAGTGCATGGTCTGCCTGTCTGGGTGTTTTACCAAGGGAGCCAAAGTCCTCAAAACCATCAACATTGTCAGCAGACTCGTTGTAATAGACTCCAGTTCGAAGACATTTCATCAAAATAAAGAGCACAGTACTTGTCTTTGTGGTTTCATTTTCCTAATCTCTTGGCCAAGGTGCTGGATTATACGGTTATTTATACCTACATCAAAGGGAACACAGCTCAACAAATTAGTTAAAGTACTCCTGCAAGGGAGTGCAATAAGGTCACTCAAAAACTTGTATGCTTTTGGACTTTTTCTATACAATGCTAAAGAAAACAACTTTTCTCGCCTTGTCCATCGTCGGGTTTCAGCTTCCTGGTGCGGTTACGTGCATCTCCACATGCCAATGCAGCTGCTGCTGGTGAAACATTGTGGTCTAGAAAAAATTTAAGCTTAACACATTTTTGAAGCTTGGAAATTTCCTTCAATTTACAACGGGTTTCAGCGACTCTTCTCTTAAGGTGTCTATAATTATCTTTGCATTGGAGGGTTAAATTAAGTATTCTCTGCTTCCGAGGGGTAATTTCATCTCTGCCTATCAGCCCTGAACCAGAAAATTGTAAACTAGGAGAGTTAATAGATCTACTTAATAAAGGTGTGCCAACAATTTCTTGACTATTCAAATCTATAGAAAGTTGCTGATCAATGTTTACAGACTGATACTCTTTTTCATGTTGATTAGTATGTGAACAATATGAATGGTCAGCAAATATCAGCGAAAATTGAAAATCATCTACCGGTGATGTTGATGAATGTCCTGAAGTAGATGGTACTGGTTTGCTTAGATCTGCATGTTGAGTTTCGGAAATCTGTTCTTCTGGATCTGGAATTAATGACCTACCAAAGTTCTGCTGCCTCGCAGGAAGGAGAAGGGAAGGAACCGCAGAGTGAATCAGCTTGTTTCTGTGAATATTCATAAATTGGTCTTCTTTGAAGTGATATTAGCATATACGGTACTCTCTAAGTTGATCAAAGGGAATGTTGGCGAGTGATATATCAATAAGCTGGATCCATTCTCTACATCTGAAATGAAATGAAATAAAATATAATTTTAGTGTTACACATCTTAATGTTCATAAACATTTAAATTGCACAAAAAGTTTACAGTACTTTATCTTTTTTTACTTTGAGTGTATTTTATATGACATGTAAAAAATAATAACAAAGGTCCATTATTTTAAATTGATAGAACAAGGTTTGAGAGTTTTTATTCATTAGAGTATTTAAAGCGCACAATATTACTAGGCTAGTTATTGATTAACATGTTCATAAATTAGAAAACATATTTTAATTCCTCGTCTTAAAAAAATTATTATTTTTATTGTCTGAAAACTTTTTTAATATAAAAGGAAAAAATTATCGGGGGTTTGTGAAAAGGGGCTTTTAGCGTTAGATAGGCCCACGTGGAATATCAATATTACAATCATTGGCTTTTTGAATTACACAATATTTACCTAACTAGTGGGATGAATAAAATACCTAATTAAGTAAATCTTCTTCTCTTAAGGTGTCTATAATTATCTTTGCATTGGAGGGTTAAATTAAGTATTCTCTGCTTCCGAGGGGTAATTTCATCTCTGCTTAGTTCCAACTCCTGTAATAGCCGCCGTCTTGACTTCTTTTGCTTACCTATCAGCCCTGAACCAGAAAATTGTAAACTAGGAGAGTTAATAGATCTACTTAATAAAGGTGTGCCAACAATTTCTTGACTATTTAACTCTAGAGAAAGTTGCTGATCAATGTTTACAGACTGATACTCTTTTTCATGTTGATTAGTATGTGAACAATATGAATGTTCAGCAAATATCAGCGAAAATTGAAAATTATCTACCGGTGATGTTGATGAATGTCCTGAAGTAGATGGCACTGGTTTGCTTAGATCTGCATGTTGAATTTCGGAAATCTGTTCTTCTGGATCTGGAATTAATAACCTACCAAAGTTCTGCTGCCTCGCAGGAAGGAGAAGGGAAGGAACCGCAGAGTGAATCAGCTTGTTTTTGTGAATATTCATGAATTGGTCTTCTGTGAAGTGATATGTGCATATACGGTACTCTCTAAGTTGATCAAAGGGAATGTTGGAGAGTGATATATCAATAAGCTGGATCCATTCTCTACATCTGAAATGAAATAAAATAAAATATAATTTTAGTGTTACACATCTTAAAACATTTAAATTGGACAAAAAGTTTACAGTACTTTATCTTTTTTTACTTCTTCGAGTGTATTTTATAAGGCATGTAAAAAGTATAATAACAAAGGTCCATTATTTTGAATTGATAGAACATGTTTTTTTTTGTGTTTTTATTCATTAGAGTATTTAAAGCGCACTCTATTACTAGGCTATTATTGATTAACATGTTCATAAAGTAGAAAACATATTTTGATTCCTTGTCTTACAAAAATTATTATTTTTATTGTCTGAAAACTTTTTTAATATACAAGGAAAAAAATATCAGGGTTTATGAAAAGGGGTTTTTAGCGTTTCAAAAATCCCCAAATAAAATTCATAATCGTAATCACAATAAACACACATAGATACGCCACATGGTATATCAATATTACAATCATTGGCTTTTTGAATTACACAATATTTACCTAACTAGTGGGATGAATAAAATACCTAATTAAGTAAATCGAATTTCATGACACTTTCATGACCCACAAATAAATAATCATTACCAAAAAATAAATAAAAAAGAGTAAAAAAGAATGCCCACCCGCACCCTTGTCAGGTTGAAATTTTCGTAAATTCTGATTTGGAGGCTTTTCTCATTTCCTAACCAAGTCATCAATTGGGAGTATTATAAATTTTGAACGTATTATAACAATCTACTATTCACTACACAATGAATTTGGCTCACAAAAATTCATGACTGGAAAGCTAATTTCATGACTTTTACCTGACTCACAATTTTCATGACTGGTAGACACCCTGAAATAGGCCTACCTCATTCAAATCTGAACATTTTCTTCACTAGCCTATAGCCTACATCAATGACAACCAAGTGCAGAAAAACAAATAAGACTTTATTAAAATGTAGGTATATTACCCAACCCAGCTTTGATTTTAACCATTAATTGTTTGAGAAATGGAAGACTAGATTTGTTTGCTGAGGTTAGTTCATAATTCATAGCACAAATAATAAGCCTATTGTGTATTTTTAAAAGTTTATTCACTGAACAGTGAATCATGAAAGAAACTTGATGGTGGAACATCATCCTGTTGAATAGGTGAATATGTAGTCAATATATTATCATTATTATTATTTACTAATTTTTGTCTATAAGTTACAATAAAACAATAATCATCATTTTGATATGTTGTCGTTTTTAAAATATCATTATCATTAAAGATCATTTTAAGTAGGACTAAACGTATATCCCGAATGGGTACTAAGACACAGTGCTAAAAAAGGACTAGTTTTAATTTTTTTTTTCTTTTCCAAAAGTTATAGCCTACGACTAATAGCGTTTTAAAGCCCATATATTGTTCAAGTGTAAATAATGGTATCAAATAATGAACTATAGTAATAATCTTTAATGCATATATGATAAAGAGGCATAAATGTAAATAATCATCAGTGAAAAGAGCTAATTAAATCATTTTAGAGCTGTAAAAATTGAGAAGTAAGTATCCCATTTACAAAATTGACAGTGTATAAAACACATGGTTTTGTATGTGAAAAACAATAAGCCTAATAACTTTTTGAAATATATGATATTGTTTTTCCTTTCATGCTTATTGGCCCTGAATGTATTTCACTTTTAAAATTGTTATCAAAACTTAAAAAAAAAAAACATAATTGAACAACACAAAGGAATTTCTAGATACTGGTGGCCTATCAATTTATTATTTTAGTACAGCACGTTAGAGATTAAAAAACCCCATTATTTTCCCAATATGTAGGCCTACATAGGCTATATTTTTAAAAGAATGGAAGATTGTTTCAATGCACTCAATTACACCTACCTAAGGGCCGCTGTTTCAATGTTAGGGTTTGACAAGGTCAAATTAAAACCTAAGCTTATATATTTTATTTCCTGTTTCAATGTTAGATTAGGCGTATCAAATAACCTGAGCTTAGACTGCAGGTTCACTAACTCAAAGGTGTAGAGGTTAGTGAATAAGAGCAGTAGGTAACGATAGACAGTAGCTTTCTCCTTGCTACATCAAATCTAGCTAGGACATGTAAATAGAATAGGGTGGCAATACTGCTCTATACAAGTTAATTAAATATATTTTCTTTTGTATACAACCAGGATAGATACTTTTATAGGCCTAGATTATATTTTAATGTATGCCTAACAAATATAAAGTATATTTTATTAGTGATAGGCTAGTGTATTCCTATCACCTGATTTAATTAGTTACACTTAAATTATTATTAGCATCCCGATTTACTACCTGTTTGGGTTATACGCTTATGTACTAATTACACTAACGGTTGAGGAATTAGGGAGGTTTTAAGTTGGAGAAAGTGCACCCGCATATGTGTGGAAGAGTGGAAAACCATTTAGGAAAAATCACCCTCAGTACACCCGACCATAATCGAACCCTTGTCTTTGAATCCATGAAACATCCTAAGCAAATAAAGTTTAATTTGGTAGATAATTATATATATATATATATTTTACCTGCTTTCATCTGAAGGGAATCTGAAAAAAGATAAACTTTTTTTCTTTTGCCCAACCTTTGTTGGGACACCCTGGAACTCAGCAACTTCCGAATTGCACCATCTCCTGAAATATATAAGTGAAAAAATATGATAGTTTTTTTTTAAAAAAACATAGAATTTTAGAACCTCAAGAAATTCCAAAACAACAGCTCCACTGAGGCTGCTGATTGGTATATTTTCTTTCTCCATATTTTAATTTTTGCTGTAGCATGTATATGTTTATAGATAAAATAAGTGTTATCAAACAAGAGTAAATGAATAAACAAACATACTTACAGTAAATATGTATAATTCACATTAATTTACGAATAATTAGTCATAAAACATTTCTCTTAAGAAATAGACAAGCGTAAGAATCAGTGTATGAGACAGCTACATTTAATACACATTACAGAAATATTAGAAAGAAAAATAATTTTTAAAATAATATTCATTAATACATAATTTTAATCATCATAATACCTTAAATATAGTTAAATGAATTTGTGCAATGCCAAATTTAGTTAATTATAAAAAAAAATACTGTATCATATTTTTTCACTTATATATTTCAGGAGATGGTGCAATTCAGAAGTTGCCGAGTTACAGGGTGTTGGGACACTGTTGGACTGCACTTTACCCATCGGAAAACTAGTTCCATCTTTGATTCTATATTTAAAAAACCAAATTAATCAAAACTAGTTTCCAAAGACATTTTTTAAAGCCCTCAAAGGTAGTTCTAGCAGTATATATTCACCCCATAGCTCAGATCGATGTTGCGTGGAAAAGGGGAAAATACACAAGGAGAAATGGATGACATAAAGATAGTGCACTCTGAGTCTTCGTTTTACTTTGTCCTCTAAACTCCAAGTATGTAGATTCAGAATATTCCTTGTGTCTCTCGAAGGTATTACTGTGTTCGACTCACAGTTAGGCGTGGCAATGCGTAAATTGGTGGCTATTATTGTCGCACGTGAATCAGTCTGTTGGCTGGGCAGTTTAGTAGGAGTACGATGTGGTATGGTGCACCGGGTGATAGTGAGGTTTTGTGAGAATTTGGACATATCGTTACCGCAGACTGTGTTAAGTCAAAATTTAATCATACTTATAATTATTTATAGCTGATATTAGCGTTACTATTCTTGTGATTATGGGAAAATTCATGTTTGAGACCTATCGGGTGACATTTTATATAGTTTTGTTCTAAGTACTAAGGCTCGACAAATAAATAAATGCTATTTTAAATCAATAAAGTTATTTCATTTGTTAATGAAGTCTAGTAATGATATATTATAAGATATGCACAATCGTAAAGAGTCTACATGCATGATTTAACAAATACAACCATAGAAGGCAAATAAACTCTTAAACCAAACTGTTATATATCAAATTTAAATTTATATTATTTATTTCAATGCTTATTACATATGACATTGGGTAATAGTGAAAAAAAAATACATACATTGTTTATTAAAACTGATATGAACAATTCTAAAGTTTGTCTCAAAATACTCTCCATTCATTAATAAATAAGAAAATGAAATAAAAATTACACCAAAGAGTTCAAACTTATTTTAATTTACTTTGAAACACTTGACACAAACATCACATTTGAAATATCTTTACTAAATATGACTAAGGAGATGCTTCTTTAGAATGCAGTTCAATTTGAAACAACTTTCCACAAACATAAAATTGGTGAGGTCTTTGTTAACCGTGAACAAGTAGATGAGTTTTAAGAGTGCCTTTCTTTTTGAAACACTTGCCACAAACATCACATTTGTTAGGTGTGTGTTCACTATGAACAAATAGATGGATTTTGAGAGTGCTCTCACTTTTGAAACACTTGCCACAAACATGACATTTGTGATTTGTGTGTGTACCATGAGTAATGAGATGAGCTTTAAGTTGATGTTTAATCTTAAAACACTTGCTACAAACATCACATTTATGAGGTCTTTGTTCACCATGTACAAGTAGATGATTTCTAAGGCAGTATTTCTTTTTGAAACGTTTGCCACAAACATCACAATTGTGAGGTCTTTCTTCATCATGAACAAGAAGATGATTTTTAAGGATGCCCTTCTCTTTGAAACACTTGCTACAAACATTGCATTTGTATGTTCTTTGTTCATGATGAGTAATAAAATGAAAATTAAGAGTGCCCTTGGCTTTGAAACATTTGCCACAAACACCACATTTGTGGGATCTTTGTTCCCCATGAGTAATAAGATGAGTCCTAAGGTTGCTCTTACTTTTGAAACCCTTTCCACAAATATCACATTTATGAGGTCTTTGTTCATCATGAGAGAGGAGATGAATTTTAATATCACTTTTCCTATTGAAACATTTGCCACAAACCTCACATTTGTTAGGTCTTTGTTCACTATGAACAAGGAGATGAGATTCAAGGTATTTTTTCATTTTGAAACAAATACCACACACATCACATTTGTGAAGTCTTTGTTCACCATGAACGGTTTTATGCCTTTTAAGATTGCCCTTGCTTTTGAAACGTTGGCAACAAATATCACATTTGTGAGGTCTTTGTTCACAATGAGTAATGAGATGAGTTTTGAGGTTGTTCCTACGTTTAAAACGCTTGCAACAAATAACACATTTGTGAGGTCTTTGGTCACCATGAGTAATGCAATGAGTTTTAACTAAGCTCTTTTGTTTGAAACACTTTCCACATACATCACATTTGTGAGGTGTGTGTTCACTATGAACTAATAGATGGATTTTAAGAGTGCCTACCCTTTTGAAACACTTGCCACAAACATGACATTTGTGAGGTCTGTGTTCACCATGAGTAATAAGATGAACTCTAATTTGATGTTTAGTTTTAAAACACTTGCCACATACATCACATTTGTAGGTTGTTTGTTCATCATGTATTACCAGATGAGTTTTAAGCTTAATATTCGTTTTAAAACACTTGCCACAAACCTCACATTTGTGAGGATTTTTTTCACTATGAACAAGGAGATGAGCTTTAAGGTTTATATTTTTACCATATGACTTGATATAATCATCACACTTATATTTTTTCCTATCCTTTTGGTAAATAATAGTCTCTTTGCCTAAAAAAGAAGTACGTATTAATTGGTCATCCTTTGCTTGGAATTCTACATTTTTATTGATTACATTGGTGAAGTTTTCTCTATACGCTTTTATTTTATTTTCACTAACAATAATAGAACTTTCATCAATACACAGTTCTTCCTTGAGTTCAAGTTCTCCACAAACACCACTGGCTGGTACAATGGAAGGTGTCTCTGGTTTTATAATATAATGGACTACAGCTTCATTGTTTCTTTCCAGTATATGTTGAGTCGCATGGCAATCTGGTTCATTCTGTAAACATAATGAATAGGCCTACTACAGTTTATTTACAAAAAATTTAATCATACATAAGCTCAAATTGATGTTTTTTTAGGAACGGTAAATAATCCTTATAATATACATAGTTCAATCGAGCGTTTTGATATTGGTCAATTCATATTTTATCCAAAAATATAAAACTAAATAAACCTATTAAAAATGTAAAAATTGACTACAAAAACTGTTGATCTTTTAGTTTATAGGTTTATGCATTATGAATAATATGATTTAAACAAAAGGAATTTTCTGTATTGTTCCAATTTATGCTTATCCTTAATTAGAGGGAATTTAAACGACTTAAAAAAAAGTCTTTTACATTAAAGCAAGTTTTATTCCATGTAGGATATTGCAGGCAGAATCTAAATAATTTCCTCTTTTATCCCCGGTTCAGCCACGGTCAGTCACCTGTCACCTCCCACACACTCACTACCTAATAACCTTCTAGCACTCCCACATGTTTTACAATGTGAGTTGACACATGCAGTTTGAAACATTTATTGTTAACGTCAAAGGATTTCTCAATTAGCTTTTCTTGCATTCATGAAAGTAGTTGCTAGGCATAAGGAATAGCAAGCATAGACATTATTGTTATTATTATTTTTATTATTAAAGTAACAAAAATAAATGAAAGCTATATTAAGGAAACAACGAAAATTGATTTTTACTCTTAACCTATCTGTAATAAATAACAAAGCACCCTCTTTTAGAATAAGTGTTATATTTAGATATTATTTCGCTGTTGATTATTGATTTTGTCTGATATTAAAATATAATTTCAATTAGAACCTCTTCTTGATTAAATATGTTTTTCTTCAATCTTGTGAATCTCAAATCTCTACTACTAATATATGTTATTCGAGAGGTTCTTGAGATAGGGTTTTTTTAAGTGTCCCATCTATTTGTATGTTACATTATATTTATCATCTATTAACAAAAATGACCAGTGACTTCTATCTCTATGATGTATGTATCATTAGCAAGTAATAAAAATATATAGCTAACAAAATTATGCCATTTGAATCTATATTAATGTACTTAACAAGTTTAAACTAAAGCCTATCATCCCTAACATCCCTACATTAGGGACAATAGTAGGTTTAAAACAAAAATGTACATTAAACAAACTCTAGCAAAGTTGTTTATAGGAGTAGGTCTGGACCTGCATGATTCAGAGGTACACACTATTTAAAAACTAATAAAACTCTGGTGCTAAGCAACGTTATACACCAACAATGGTAAAATAGACTCTTAATACACTTCAACACCTGGCAAGTGGAGCAGTTCGTGGCTGTCACAGTGACATGTGATTAATATGTTTCTTGATGAGGAACTGAAAATGAACTTTGTGGACTCAACAAGTGAAATCTTTACTA
Source organism: Timema shepardi (assembly GCA_902151425.1). Classification (NCBI taxonomy): domain Eukaryota; kingdom Metazoa; phylum Arthropoda; class Insecta; order Phasmatodea; family Timematidae; genus Timema; species Timema shepardi. The sequence continues at coordinate 79,857 of CABFVX010001953.1, read as the reverse complement.
ACAAAAATATTAAACTTATGTTTAACATAATATATTAAACACGGATTTAAGACACCAAAAGTCTTAAAGATATAATTTATGGAGAAAAAATTTCTTGAATAGAAATATTACGACCGGGTGAATAGGAGTATATTATTGAATGTTCTGCGAGAGTTCGAAGTGGATACAACTATGGCGGTATATGATGGAAGTCGAGCTTACAATGGTGTTAATATAGCTTTAGGCGAATTGTTTTATGTTTTAAAAGGTATAATACAATGTTGTACTATGTCTCAATGATTATTTAATGTGTTTATGAATAATTGTATGAGGTATTCCTGTAAGGATGCGGTGTCAGTGCAAATGGACTAGTTAAATGTGAGTGCATGTTTTTGCATATATTACTGTATTAATGGTCTACAATGAAAATGACTTACAGAATAAATTAAAGTGTTTGAATGTGGCGACAAGAAGAATGGCTTTTTGCATAAATGTTTCCAAAACTAAGGGGATAGTTTTTGATAAGGAGCGTTCAGAATATGATTGTCAGCTTAGTATAATTGGAAAACGGTTAGAATAAGTGAGTGATTTTGTGTATCTGGGTATAATGTTCTGTAAAAATGGAAGGATGGATGGTGAAATCGACAGATGGGTGAATTCATATTGGAAAGTAGTTGGATGTATTTGGACTATTGAAAAGAATGTATTATCAATAGAGGCAAAGATGTCAGTAAATAAAAGTGTGTTAACACCAATATTGTTTTATGGATGTGAAACCTGTTGAGATTACGAGTGTGTTTAAGAGACAAAGCAGTTATATGAAGGTAGTGTGTGTGTGGATCAAAAGTAAAGGGGGATGCCATGTAAGACGTACCTACATATTGTAGACGAATGTGTGAATTATTGAACCCATAATCTGACCGCACATTGCAAAGAAAAGCATAGAACACAATAGTTAATTATTTTTAATTTAAGGAACTGGCTGTCGCCTACAAATATAACTGTTAAAGAGAGGACTGACAAGCATTGTAGACATTTATAAATCCCAATTTATTTATGAATTGATTAGATATATTTTAATATTGTTTTCACCAATTTGAAGGCAAAAGTTCTGTCCAGTTAAAAAGTTTAAATTTTAATTATCAGTTTTTTAATGTGTGATATATTATATCTTTATGTAGAATCGTATAAAACAATCCCACTAATTGTGACCCTATCAAAAGTTAACTTTATTTAGTAGAGGAAGGCTAAGTATAGGTTTAGAAACTTTTGCTTTAATCTTAAAATTACACATTTTCACGTAAAGCGTCTTTTTTTTAAACTAAAAATTCAAACTTTCTAACCAGTCAGAAAAACCTTCTTATAATTTTGCCAACATTTTGTTGAAAACTATCTTTAAAAATATCAAACCACTTCTGAAATAATCTGAGATTTCTAAAAGTCTGCACGCGTTTCAGTGTTTTCCCAAGTAGAGCACTTAACAATTTTGAATATCCTCAACTGGGATCATTTTTAAACACATCTTAAATATATTTTTAAAATTGAAGGTAAGAAATTAATTATTTTAAATATATATATATATATATTTAAAATAATTAATTTCTTACCTTCAATATATATATATATATATATATATATAGTATACTAATCAACAGAGGAACCTAACTTTGGATGAAAATATTTAAAAAAAATCACGTTTAATACATTTTATTTAAAAATTACAAAAATAATGGCTTATAAACACTAACTATTTATATATAAATATATATGTTTTTTATGAGCCATTATTAGTGCCAGTACAGATGCGGCATAAGGCCCTCACGAACTGGGCGGCTGCATTGGGCGCCAGATTTAAGGGGCGTCAGACAGAGCTAGACCTAACCTAACATAGTTTGGGCGCGAATTAAAAATAGTGACCAAACCTAACTTAATCTATGCGTATTAGTGGGGTTACTAAGCATAAAAATCGCTCATATTTTGATAGAAATAGGAAATTTCCAATATTAGTATTATTTTTTGGTGCAATAAGTCGTAAAATGTTAAAATGACTAAACAATCGCTTAAAAACACAATTCGAATCCGAAGCTTTGAAATATTTAAGTTTTCCAAACGTTAATACAAGCCTAAATACTATACCATAATCCTAAACCGAACAAAACCAACAATATCCGAAGTTTGTAAAACCTAATCCGAATATAATACAGTCTATTTAAGGGTGTTTCAACCAGGTTTAAGAAAGATAAGAATCTTTTAACTAATTAAGAATACAAAACTTTAGCTTACGTAGCCGATATGAATCTAACAATGACTTACATTGCTCAACCTTGACTGTGCTAGGTTTACTTATAATAATATCAGTAATTTATTGTTAGGATATAGATAAACTAAATTCATGATATTCAGCTATGCTACTAGAGTAGCCTTTGTAAGCAACATATGTATTATTTTAAATTTCAAAGTTTTAGTTCCAATCAAGATATAACCTACGAGTGATAAAACAATATGACATATTTTCTGCGGCAACATAAAATCTCTGTTCTCAATAATAATGGTTGTTTTGTATGTGGAAACTAACAGGCTTAAAGGAAGGTGTATTTTCTAGTGTGTAATTATCCAGATAAATCTAAAATAAACTGTACGAAGAGCAATATAATAGGGTTGCAACATTTACTAAAACTATTTAACATTAATAAGTGAAGCTAAATGCCACGTTTGATATAAAGTATCAATTCCGATATAAACATAAAATATAGCTATCTTTTTTTCAAACGGTGACAGCCCAAAAAAACTTGCCAACATTTTTTAAAATAGTAATTTTATGTTATTACTATAATTATATTTATTATTTTTCTAACAAATTTAATTTTAATAAGTTTTCCAGTAAGATGGCGGTATTGTTTGGAAGACGGTAACTTTAAGAATCTATAAATAAATGAATATAAAAATTTCTTTATAGACTATATCAAGATAACTCAAAATAGTTTCTTAACTTTTGAAAGGAAGTGGCGGTCACATAAGCGGAATGAGTGGTTCTCCCATTATCTTTCTTACTTCTCTTACTCTCACAAAATAGTTTATCATAAATATGTTTAGTAAATATTTTCATAATGCATTTACGGCAATACCAGCCAACCAAAACCAAACCTAAACATTATTTATATACATTATAATTCGAATAAATACAGTCCGAGGGGTCATTTTTATTACTTATGATAATATTCTGGTTAGAAAAAAGGCCTTTCAGACGTCCATTCCTACAAAAATCGTAGTATATATGTCAATTATATCTATTTAATCTAAGAACACTCTTAGGGGTGGATCCAGAAGGGGGCGCATAATCCCCTCATGAAAAAAATAGTATAAATAATAATATCAATAATAAAATCAGTTACTGTTTATCTATGTAAGAAAACAAACGCTTCTATAATTTAATGCACATGACTACCGAGGCGAAGTACTAGTTCTACTGACACAAGCAATCTTACTTACTAAATCTCAATTATTTAATTTTTAAATTAATTTTTTTGGTAATATTTTAAACATTCCCCAGCTTCGTTCCATGAGAGTGCGCCACAAAAAGCCTGATCCCATGAGAGTTCCCACAGCTACCCTGTGTTGATAATTTAATTTAGAAACAAAACTTTTATTGTCTGGAGCTTGTAAACCAGTCAAAAGAGGCTTCCCTTTCTCTTTAATTCTTAATTTTGTATTGATTACACCATAGATACAGTACATTTAATAACAACACCTAAAGTATTAAATTTTTTGGTAATTTGCATTATGGTAACAGATCAGTATATTAAAAACAGAAAGTGGTGCAGTCAGGGGCGGATTTACGCAAAGGAATATTAGGCACGTGCCTACGGTGGCAGATTTTAGGGGTGGCAAATTATGAATGACGAAATAAAAAATATATTTATTTTTCTGCCGGTTAAAATAATTTTATGGATTCATCGTGCGATTGTAGTGGTTTGCTGTATCTGCATACCAACATGGCAGAGTATCGCCTTAATTCACTTACAATCGTCTAAATTGAAGGTCACTTATTGGATAAAAGGGATTTGTCTGGCATCATTGACCACTTCGCTGAGCATAAATCAAGGTGAAAGAAACTTGAGACTATTTTCTTATTATGTACATGCTAATATTTTATCTGTAGTATTATTTTCTACAGTATACTAATGCAACCTTTATAATTTTAAATTATATAATATTTGACACATATACATTTTCAGACACTTTAAATAAATATTACATCCAGAAAAATATTAACAACCCAATGCCCAAGTTAATTTCGAAATGTACATATTAATGATTATATGTAACTTTCCTGTGATCCTTCGTCCTGAACGAATGAAGAAACAGCTTGATGGCTTGCGTTACACTAATGAGCCTGTGTAGTGCATGGTTATTACGTCATTGTATGTATATAAAACATGTTTAATTCATACATTGAATAGTTTATTTTATCTATAATCATAAATAAAACTTTATTAATACATGCAAGGTTAGGTTAAGCTTGGTTGGGAAAGTGTTTTAATAATGATAGTTTAGGTGAAGCTGGGTTAGATTAAGTGTCATAGTATTTAATAAATAATCTCAACTTGTGATCACCTATATCGAGACAAATCACTTAAAGTTAAACTTTCTATGCATTGTGGTCGTTGTAGACGGTTTTAGGACTTCGTAAAGATGGTAAAATGTGTTTGGGGTTTAGTGTAAAGCCCCATTTATAAAGTTTATGAGACCCTCGTCCTTATAGACTTTAAGACCTTAAAATGGTTTTTAGAAATAGAAATCATATATACACAGACTGTATCCGTATTCACTTGACCATGCCAAACAACAAGAAAGTTGGATACAACGTCCAATTAAACTCTTTAAGAGGAAATTCTCTGAAACTATTCGCAAGCAGACGCTCTGATATTCCAGCTGAACGACTATTAAAAAAATTAAACAACTTACGCAACATATTTTGATAAAGCGTTCAGGATAGGATATATTTGAAAGGTAGTGTAAGTATAGTCACAAATAATATATATAAAACATGAACTTGTCACTGTAATTGTTATGAAAATGCGAATGAGGTTGTTATTTCAATGTGCGCGAAAGATTACTTTTCTTTGATTGGTAGTCCTTAGCAGTCCGTAGCTACTAGTCCTTAGAAAAATAAAGGTGAGTCATCTTCTACTGAGAGATAAGGATTAATGAATTAAGGATGAAGACTTTGTACTATGTAAACAGAGCTATTTGTTAGTGTGGAGTTTATCTCTCATAGAGTACTACCCACCTTTATATGCTGTCTGTTGACAGGGCTTAGTGTGTGGTAATTAATCTAGAAAATCCGTAAGAACATTCATTTTGTGGAACTTTTTCTTAGTTAATATAAAATTAGTTTTTTAAATCGATTCTACATGTTTATATGTCGGGAATAATACATGGTTGATAACAATATTTTGGATAAATTAGAAAGACAATTGGAGACAATGGAACGGATAAAGCGTACCATACCCATAATGTTTTGTGGGGCAAATGTTGGAATAATATCCTTTACCAACAAAATTAAATAGCTATAAAAACTCGTAGACAAGTATAATGACCACAAATAAAATAAATAAAATTATACCTTTATTTCTTCCTTGATGAAAGGTAAACTTAAAGGTTTTAATGTCGATAATGCAATGCCTAAAGGCATAAGTTCAGATGTCTCGACTTCTTCTTCAATATATTCACATTTCATGGTTGATGTTAAACAATAAAATAACGGAAAAAACTGTATCAAAATTAAAATCTAACCAAAATAGATTGACCAATAAATGGGTAAATATTGTTTACAGAACCGGGTTAAAAATCTCTTAATCCACAATAAACTAATAGTTTTTAACCAACATGAGATAAGTGGATAAAACGTCTGAGTATAGTTCTAGAAGGAATCATAGATAGCGATAGAGCTCATGTATATTTTAAAATACCTCATAGAGAGCGCCACCGCAAAAGATTAATTCAATAAAATTTAATCGATAGAGCAAAACCCCGAATACAGTTATTTAAGAACGCAACATTTTTTCTGCTAAAGGAAAACATTGGTTTTCTATAATTATGCTTTGTATCCGACGAGAAAAACAATCTTAAATAAACGTGGAACCAAGTTATTTTCATTTTTAAGCACCGTACCTTACTACGCGTCCAGTTCATACGCCAACCAGGTTGTTCCGAAAATTTTGAGAAATTTGACGTTGAAATTACATCACACATGAAACTAACCTTCTACGTCGCCAAATATTAAAAGCCATAGTTTCTTTATATGAAATGTGGCACGTGCCTACATAATCCTACATATTTATGAAACCTGGTTCTTCTGGAAATTTTGAGAAAATTGACTTTGAATGTTTTATATTTAAATTAAAAAAAAAAAGATCTCAACACTAGTAAATCTTTGAATAATTTTAATCTATATTTGAAAATTATTTTTATGATTTGTTAATGAATTTTTACCGATTTTGTTAATTGAATACATTAAAACAATATAAGTATATCAGTTTTCAAGTCCTATTATTTTTTAGTATAACGTTCTCCTTACTGAAATAATATATATTATTTGACAGTTTTTTTTATCACAATCTAGTTGAAACACACAATATCAAATGCCTATTTTCAGGTTTTCAGTCATAAGTTTAACAAAGATAATACTGATCTCAATCATCTTGATAGAGACAAGCCAGGGTCACCCTTAGTGGCCTGAAATAGATTTAGCTTCTTAGGGCCCCACGATGCATACAAAATTTTGAACGCATTAACCGATTTAATTAAAACATGGCGGGGTGCTTTGTAGCTTTATATTGATTAATTTCTTTGGTAGAAAATCAACCTTTATATATGTACAACACTGCTTATAGTTTTAAGTGGAAGGACTACCTTGTAAAACTTGGGAGGCGCTATCAGTGCAACTCCTAAGAAACGTCAATATATTAAACTATTTGGGCATTTTAGCCAACACAAGGCTAGAGTTGCGGTGTTGTAATATCTGCCAAGGTTAGTCTGAAAGAGTAAAGAGAGAGCAAGCTAATCTCTTGTTTACATGGGTCAAGTTTTTTGAAAGGGAAAGGCTAGAGTACGGCTTTTATATAAGTCCACTCACTTAATTTGTAGAAATTTACTGGTTTATTTATAGGTTGAGCTCAAATAATGAGTAGAAAGCACATTATTTCATTCGACTTTCTCGTATTAGACTGGTTTGTTGGTGACGAGATTGGGGTTCAAATCTCAGTAGAGTGTACTGAGGGTGTGTTTATTTAAAACAGTTACAAACACTTAATTTTTATTTATTTATTTTTAGCACCGCGTTTCACTAAACGTTCGGGCTATACGCTTATTTACCAATTACTTTAAAGTGTTAGTTATAAGGAAGGTTAAACAAGAGGATGTGTATCCGTATTTTCATGTAGTGAGAGCGGAAAACTATTTAGGAAAAACCACCTGACTGCATCCGACTGGAATCGAACCATGATCTCCCCGTCAATTGAACACGGTGAGTATAACACACTATTAAATGGATTGCTGATCATGGAAAGATGGAAATTCAAAAACCTGTCGGGTGTGGTAAGGGAATTTTCTCATAAAATGGTTCAATCCCAATCCTAACCCTCATTCCTCCTTCCCCTGCACCATGTTCCTCTATCCCCACCCATAGCTAACCCTCTAACCCTTCTCCTTCGACTCTCTACTCCTACCCCGTTCCACCCCTAGCATCCACACTCCCAACCCGCTCTTCACACCTACCCCTGAGGATGATACCACAATGCTCAAAAATTGCATTGAGCTTCTCAAGGGTATTCCGGGACTGGATCCATTCAACTTTTCACTGAGGCTCTCGAGGAAGGTCCAGGAATGTCCTAAGAGTAAACCTAGCCAACTAGTCATGGAGCACATCATCCTCTACCTGGTCTCTCTGGTAGTACACCCGAATAGAGGACCACCAGTACTAAAGGAGTTCACGGTCGCGGGGAAGAAGGCTGAGCTTGAAAGTTTCCTGGTAAAGAATCGTTTGGACGTAATGCTGTTGGGAAAAACTCACTTGCGCTCCATAATGAGATTCTAGCGTACCGGATATTTTTCATGATTTGAGAAGAAATGGAATGATAAATTAGTTTAGTTATCTTTCTTCTGCAATGAATATATTTAAAAAACACTACACTGTTTAGTCACTATGCTTGCTTAGAAAAAAACGATGTGATGGCTGAAAGATTAATGCCAACAAAAAATAATTTCGAGTGCTTTTGAAAGTTAGCTAAATCATCAGGATATTTGACTTGAAAATAAATTTTAAAATTGTTTGCTGACCACAAACAGAGCATAACATTATCGAACAATAAAACACATAAGAAATTGACTCACGGAAATTCAAACATCATTAAACGCTGACACTACTGTTGATGGCTTATGACGTCACAAGTTATCATGCGTAAGCAGTATCTCGAACACTATATATATTACACGAAAAAATAAATAAATAATGTGTGTCCCTTATTTTTATTTGGCTCTTATGATTAAATATAATTTAATTTTAGGCCAGACTGCCCTTTACTAAATCTTATAATCAAGTGAAATAAAAATAGTGTAAATTTGTTGCATATACATGTTCTAATAGTAAGTAAAGATTAGGCCTATACTGTTGTAAACATAGCTTCTTAACATATTTAAGTTTCTATATCTCATGTAAGTATAGTTATATAAATCATTCCCTAGCTATTGTATTTTCATATTCTCCGAGCGAGAACTTTTACAGCTATTTAATTGCAGTATACACCTTTTGTAAACAAATATAACTATGTGTAATATATTTTGTTCAACCAATTATAGCTATGTACAAATAAATGTTGGTTGTTATTACAAATCTATACATTCCAACACCATAAACTTAATTTTTGTATTAAGAGTTGATTTGACAATGTTTTTTTTAACATCCTGCAAAAGGGTAAATTTCAAATTAAAGAAAGAGTTGAATATTAATCATATTCCAGTGAAATACCTAGTTGGCTTACTTTGAAAAACAAAAAATCTTATAGTTTTTTTCATTTGGATATTATCTCAGAAAATTTATTTTTAAAACCAAACATAAATTTAATCTATAATCTGGTTTTACTTACTTGCATTTTTTATTTGAATTTTTTACCTATAAATATATTTAATAAAAAGCTACCGTATATAAAATAATTCGAAGAAAATCAAATCGAGAATTCTTGCCTTGTATAAAAATGGTTCACTATTTGAATATGAATATCCCGCTTATTCGATACCAATTTTCTGCAACCAGACACCACTAGTAATGGTGCGAATGTCGACCCTAGATACAGAGAGAACTGTATCTATACATTTGTTTATCAATGGTCAGAAGAACCTAATTCTAAAGTAATTTAAGTCCACAAAAAATAATCATTAATTATACCATAGCCTCTCATTCCAGCAAGTTTTTGAAAAAAAAAAATGCCCACCAGCTATTACCGAGATAAACATTGTTTTAATTACGTCAATTTCCATGCTCAGTAGGAAATAAATTTAAAATTAGAAATCTGTGCCAATGTTTAGAGTCGTAAGACTGCACTTTACCAATCGGAAACCTAGTCCCATCTTTGATTCTATATTTAACACACCAAATTATTCAAAATTGTTTGGTTTCAAAACCATACATTTGGAATCTATTAGTCACAAGAGAATTTAATCTCCGAAGACATTTTTTTAAAGCCATCAAAAGTAGTTGTGACAATATATACACCCCAGAGCTCAGATCGATATAGGCTGAAAGAAGGGAAAATACACAAGGAGAAATCGATGACGTAGTATGGGTATGCGTCATCATTGAGATATTTTGATTTCGCCTTTCTTCTGAAGGTTTTCAGCAACATTTTTTCTCTCACCGACACATTATCCAAAATTTTTCAAACCAAAACTTTCAATGTGAAATACTGCATCGATAAAGTAAAAGAGACGATTTCTCACCTCAAAGATGCTAGAAACGACTTTGAAGAGACGTATAGAAAATTAGAAGTTGATGACAACGTAGAAGTTCCTAAGAAGAGACGTAGAGAAGATTGCTCATTGAATTCAAGAAATAAATATGTGCGTCTTTATAATGAAATTATTGACACCATGGTTGGGAAAATGGAGCTGAGGTTTCAAGATCTTAATGAGCTGCAATTTATTGAGCTGCTAGATTCAAAAAAATTTCAAAGCTTCAAATCTCAATTTCCTCAAAGTTTATTTTTGTCACTTAAGTCAAGCTATGGTAGTCTTTTCAATTTTGGCAATTTTCGGAGTGAATTAGTGTCAGTTTACAGACAATCAGACTTTTCAAATAAGACTGTGACTGAAATTACGAAGTTCCTGGAAGAAACAGACTTAGCAAAAGAAGCGTTCCAAGAAACATATAAATTGTGTTGTTTGATATCAACAATAGCAGTAAGCACATCCACTGTTGAGCGCACCTTCTCTTGTTTGAAACGTATTAAGACGACTGTGCGTAACACCCAGTGTGAGAATAGGCTCTCCACACTTTCTCTGTTGTCAGTCGAAAAAGGCTTGCTAGACGAACTGCAGAGTCAAAAATAATTTTACGCCGCTGTTATCGACAAATTCATTCAGAAAGGTGACAGAAGGATTGGACTAATACACCAATAAAGGTAAGATTCAACTAATAATTTTTTATTTAATTGTTTAATTATTTATGTGTTTATTTTGTTCCATGTTTTGGTTTTATTTATTTATGTATTTGTTTGTTTATTCCATGTCTAAATATTGTGAATCGGTTGGAGTGAGATAAATTGCATACCCTATGACCTGTAAAAGTGTATTTGCTAAGTTAACATAATGTACACAATATGGAGAGTATTCCTCTTTAACCCCATAATGAAAGGTGTCTTCAAACCTAGTCCTCTTTGAGAAAAGTCACCGCACGCCAATGGTGACAGTATATATTCACCCCAGAGCTCAGATCGATGTAGGCTGAAAGAGAGGAAAATACACAAGGAGAAATGGATGACGTTATAATAGTGTGTCATAGGTCTTCCTTTTACTCTGTCCTCAAAACTCCAAGAATGTAAATCCAGAATATTCCTTGTGCCTCTAGAAGGTATTACTGTGTTCGACTCACAGTAAGGCACGGCAGTGTGTAGATCGGTGACTATTATGGTCACACGTGGATCAGTCATTTGGCTGGCCGGTTTATTAGGAGTAGGGCATGGTATGGTGCACCAGGTGATAGTGAGGTTTTATGAGGATCGGGACACATCGTTACAGAAAGCTGTGTTAAGTCGAAGTTTAATCATAGCTATAATTATTTATAGCTGATATTAGCGTTACTATTCTTGTAATTATGGAAGAATTCATGTTTGAGACCTATCGGGTGACATTTTATATAGTCTTGTTCTAAGTATTAAGGCTAGACAAAGAAATAAATGCTATGTTAAATCAAGAAAAGTATTACAGTTGTTAATTAAACCTACTAATAATATCATATTATAATATATTCACTATTGTAACGAGTCTAAATGAATGTATCGCATCAATTCATACTACCCGCTCCAATAAATTAAATTAAATTTAGGATCCCTACAATAGTATTGTTCGCTGTTGTAGTTCTTGTAGGCTAAGAAGACATAATATAACCATGCTGGACAATATGTTTCACTACTCAATCCAAACCAATGTAATAAATAATCTGTTGAAGTACTTACAATATGAATCTGCTTTCAATAGAATCCTGCTAGGCTGAACGACGCACGGGAATCCAAGACCGGCGACTGGGGCAGGAAAGGCCGGTGTATCAACAACGAGTCCCGGCACTCCGACTGTACTAGCGTGAAATGAGCC